>JAPKLY010001749.1:0-11056 GCA_026898435.1 Prunella vulgaris
TGCAATGTGATGTATTATGTTTTGAATTTTAGTGTGACTTATATCATTGAATTATTATTATTTAATTTTTTATTAAATATATTATATTTTTTATTGATTTAATTTTTAAAAATTTAAATATGAATATCAAATTATAAAATTAATTATATATAAATAATGATAAACTAAAAATTAAATTTTAATAAAGTAAGAATATTCTAAAGAAATATTCCCATTAAATTAGGATTTGAATTTTATCATTCGTTGTAATTTTATTATTGATGACAAATTTAATGGGAAATGAGTGATTTTTGTGGCAAATTTGTTGGGAATGCTCTAAATGCTCTCTAGTATATTTGTTTGATTCCTAATAAATTTTTGAAATGAAATGTCTATTCAAAATTATATCTTCTATTATATCAGTTTGATTCCTAATAAATTTTTGAAATGAAATGTCTATTTAAAAATTATGTCTTCTTCAATCACATGAACATGATGTGATTTATCAAAAAACTGAACCACTGAGTCATTGCTGGAATATATAAAATTGAATAATGAATGACAAATTTATGATTTGGATGTATATTATAAAGATTTTATTTGATAAAAACATATGTATGCCATATATGGATTGTATACAACAACTCAATCTAACGTAATTTCCTAAATGGTCAGGTATGAGTAATAACCACTCAAACTGTATGGTTGGGAATTGTAGATGAGTAACAATTGATATTGACGCCAATTAATAATGTCACAATTGATATTTGTAGACGACATCACTTACAGAATTCTCGAGAATAATATTTATACACATTAAACTAATTATCTTGTTTTTTTTTTTTCTATAAATAGAGTAACACATATTGCATAGCAGTATTCTAGTTTTTATTCTATATTGAGAAGGAAATGGACGTCGCATTGAAAGAGCTGATTCTTTCTCTTTGTCCAATAATACTCCTCGCCGTCTTTCTCCAGAGATGGTTCACCACCCGCCGGAAAAATCTGCCACCATCCCCGAGAAAGCTTCCGATAATTGGAAACTTCCACCAGCTGGGCGCATATCCTCACCGCTCCCTCCAGTCTTTATCAAGGCGTTACGGCCCCCTAATGCTGCTCCATTTTGGGAAGGTGCCGGTGCTGGTTGCGTCGTCGGCTGATTCAGCTCGTGAGATCATGAAAAAGCAGGACCTTATTTTCTCAAACAGGCCCAAATTAAGCATCCCTGATAGGCTTGCATACGGGTCGAGGGATATCGCCTTTTCGCCTTATGGAGAGAATTGGAGGCAGGTGAGAAGCATCTGTGTGCTCCATCTTTTGAGCCTCAAGAGGGTGCGGTCTTTTCGTCGTGTGAGGGAAGAAGAGACGTCGCTTTTGGTTGAGAAGATCATGACTTCGTCTTCTTCAGTTGTAAACTTGAGTGAGCTGCTGGTGACCTTGGCCAACGATGTTGTGTGCAGGGTGGCGTTAGGGCGGAAGTACGGCGAGGATGGAGAAGGGAGGAAGATGAAGAAGATGTTAGCGGAGTTTTTGGTGATGTTAGGTACTTTTAATGTGGGGGACTATGTACCCTGGCTGGCCTGGATTAATATGATCAACGGCTTCGATCGGAAGGTGGAGAATGTTGCTAAAGAGTTTGATGAATTCTTGGAGGGTGTGATTGAAGAACATAGAGAGAGGAAACATGATGAGTTTAGCGAAGATTTAGTTCTGGATCTTGTAGATATATTGCTTGATTTTCAGAAAGAGAATGAAGGTATCTCCCCTGTTGAAGATGATACTATAAAAGCTGTCATCCAGGTATAACTTTAAGAAATTTTTCAATTTTTTTAATATAATAAAATCTAAGTGGTAGCATTTTAATTTATGATCAATATATGTTACTAACAGGACATGTTTAGTGCTGGAACCGACACCATTTCAACTACTTTAGAATGGACAATAGCAGAGCTGATAAGAAATCCAAGAAACATGCAAATCCTACAAAATGAAGTAAGGCAAGTTGCCGGAAATAAGGAAGAGATAGACGAGCAAGACGTAGACCAAATGGCGTACCTGAAAGCCGTGATCAAAGAGAGTCTAAGGCTACACGCGCCGGCCCCATTACTGGTCCCTCGCGAATCAACTCAGGATACAAAAGTATTGGGCTATGAAATCACGTCGGGCACACACGTGGTGATCAACGCGTGGGCCATTGCACGAGACCCGTCTTTCTGGAAAAATTCAGAAGAATTTATCCCAGAAAGATTCTTGGACACAAACATAGACTTCAGAGGGCTTCACTTTGAGTTCACTCCTTTCGGAGCTGGGCGCAGGGGCTGTCCTGGTATTTCGTATGCCATCACCGTTGCTGAGCTGACACTTGCCAAATTGGTGCACAACTTTAGCTTTGCATTGCCTAATGGAGAGAGAGGTGAGGGTTTGGACATGAGTGAAGTCTATGGAATCACTGTCAAGAAAAAATATCCTTTGCTTCTTGTTGCCACTTCACAAGCCTATTAATAAAATCCCAAAATTGGAGCAGATCAGCTTAACTGAAAGGTATGAAATGGACTATATAAATAGGGGTTTGTTTAAAAATAGCCTTGTCAAATCCCTCTTTTTAAGAATTGTTGTAATCTTGAGAGGAAAGCGTAAAAGCGTAAAAGTAAAGACACAGTATTGATGACCCAGTTCGTCACGGAGTGACTACGTCTGGGGGCGACCAAGCCAGGAGAATATACTAATCATGAACTGCAGTTACAATGAATGTGAAAGTGTAGAGTACATAATACAGGGAACGAACTATATATATAATACCTAACCCTAAGTCTTGTGGGTCTAAAGCCCACTGGATATATCTAATATTATATCCACACAATATAATAATATATTTACATATATTATAACACTCCCCCTTGGATATAATATGACAAGGAAGAATACAAGTGTTACTTAGTGGAGTGTTACAAATGACCTCTAGGATACAATCATCAGGATTGTTTAACATTTGTTACTCCCCCTGAAGATAACAACCTTCCAAGTCGACGCATCCCAATTCCATGTACGCACTTTTCAAAAGTCGAAGTAGGAAGGGATTTAGTGAACAAATCAGCTAGATTGTCACTTGAGCGTACTTGTTTTATAGTGATCTCACCACTCTTTTGGAGTTCGTGAGGATAAAAGAATTTTGGGGATATATGTTTCGTCAAGTTCCCTTTGACATAGCCATTGCTCATTTGCGCAATACATGCAGCATTATCTTCGTAGATAATCGAGGGGCATAAGTCAACAGAAGGGATACCACACGAATCGTGAATGTGTTTTATAAGGGACTTTAACCACACACATTCTCGTGCAGTTTCGTATAGAGCTATGATCTCTGAGTGGTTTGACGATGTGGTCACCAAAGTTTGTCTGTTCCACCACAGAGGAAAACATAACCCATTTGCGATTTTGCATTATGGGGATCAGATAGATAACCAGCATCAGCATAACCTATAAGTGTTTTGTCTTGGTTTCTTTGATAGAAAAGACCAAGATCTTGTGAACCTTGAAGATATCGTAAAATATGTTTCACACCATTCCAATGTCTCCTCGTAGGGGAGGCATTGAACCTTGTAAGTAGATTGACTGCAAAGGCAATATCGGGCCTAGTGCAGTTTGCAAGATAGAGCAGTGCACCAATTGCACTTAGATATGGAACTTCAGGTCCCAATAGCTCTTCGGTATCTTCTTTAGGTCTAAATGGGTCATGTTCCAAATCAAGGGAACGGACGGCCATTGGAGTGCTTAAAGGATGAGATTTATCCATGTGGAATCTCTCCAACACTTTCCTTAGGTAAGCTGATTGGTGTATCAGTATTCCTTCAGGGAAATGCTCGATCTGCAGACCGAGACAGAACTTGGTTTTACCCAAAGTTTTCATTTCAAATTCAGTTTTTAAGATTGAACTTGCTTCTTCAATCTCTTTCCTTGTTCCGATAATGTTTAGATCATCCACATACACCGAGATGATGCAAAAACCATTAAGGAATGTCTTAATAAAGACACAAGGAAAAGCCTCGTTATTTACGTATTCCTTCTCCAGGAGGAATTCACTTAGTCGATTATACCACATACGACCTGACTGTTTTAAGCCATATAACGAGCGTTGCAATTTAATGATGAACATACTACGATGTTCGTTATTCCTCATTTGGGGAATAGTTAATCCATCAGGGATTTTTATATAGATGTCAGAATCTAATGATCCGTATAAGTATGCGGTAATTATGTCCATTAACTGCGTTTAACTGCCAGGGATATATGGCGGAACTTTATAATATTAACAACAGGAGTATTTGTTTGATCACATCAAACTCAATAATGGGTCACTGCGAAAAACCCTTAAGCTGTTAATCTCGCTTTGTATCTCTCAACTTCATTTTGTTTCGTATTAATACCCATTTATATCCTTCAGGGATAAAATATTTAGGGGGTATGTACGATAGAACAAAACGGTTTATTTTGCTAGTCTAGCTCTTCCATATTTGCTTCTTTCTATTGCATCTAATCAAAGTGCTTCGAGCACTGAATTTAGATACTGGTACCAGATTTTAGAAAGAACAACTATGGGTACGAATATGTTGTCGACAACAGTGATATGTTTGTCTCCTGTGTTTATTTAAGATTCATGTAAACCAGATCTTGATCATTTCCCATTTGATCTGGGTGTTCCGCAATCCTAGTATTTTGATTGCTATGTGCACGTGCTTTTTACTAGGATTTTTCGTTTTCAGGACGAATCTCTTCAGGAGATTTCATGAGTGACTGAATATATTATTAGCATTAATATACCATGGTTTTGTGTAAGGAGGTTCATTACGCTTCTGGCGTATAGGGGCATCCTTAACTATTCACAGTCACTTCATTTATAATCAGTAATACATTTGATAATGCATCTGGCAGATTACTTGCTGATTATTGCAAGTTTATTTTCTTTTGAACTTTTGGTTCAAGTTTGACTAGTGCGTGGGCCTAAGTATTGAAGATCTTTTGTGTTCCACATAATTTCACGGCATTTATTAATTGTGGTATTTTTCTCTCCCCCTAAGGCCGGAAATAGATCTTCGTCGAATGTGCAGTCAGCGAAACGGGCTGTAAACTGATCCCCAGTTAAAGGCTCGAGGTATTTAAGTATTGTGGGAGATACAAAACCGATGTAAATACCGAGTTTACTTTGTGAGCCCATAGATGTTCGCTTATGTGGTGGTATTGGAACATACACTGCACAATCGAATGTACGCAGATGGGAAATGTTAGGTTCATTTCCACGCACGAGTTGAATAGGGGAATATTCATGATATGCAGTTGGTCGGAATTGGATTAGTGATGATGCATATAAGATTGCATGCCCCCAACATGAAACAGGTAAGTTCGTTTTTTGTAGTAGTGATCTAGCGATTAATTTAAGACGTTTAATTAATGATTCAGCTAGACCATTTTGAGTATGAACATGAGGGACCGAATGCTCCACTTTGATTCCCAGTGCCATGCAAAAATCATAGAATGCCTTAGAGGTGAATTCACCGGCATTGTCCATGCGTATGGATTTGATTGGATGATCTGGGAATTGTGATATCAACAGGATATCTGGGCAGTAGGCTTTACAAAAGCAGTATTGCGAGTGGATAGCATCATTACATAAGTCCACCGAGTGGATGCATCTATTAGGATCATAAAGTACTGAAATGGTCCAGATGCTGGGTGTATCAGTCCACAAATATCTCCTTGAATCCGCTCAAGGAATTTAGGAGATTTAGTTCGTACTTTACTACTAGAAGGACGAATTATGAGTTTACCCATTGTGCAAGCATCACATATGTATTCATTAACATAAGGGATTCTGTTGTGTGTTATGTTATGGCCAGATGAATTACATAGAATCCGACGCATCATGGATTGTTCTGGATGTTTTAACCGCTCATGCCATAATTTGAAAGAATTTGGATCATTAAATTTTAGATTAAGGGCTAAATGGAGATTTGAGGGTCTGATGTATGTGTAATACAAGCCAGACAAGAAAGATGGAAGTTTTTCGACGATGTGTTTACGACAATTTTAAATAGTGAGTCATTAACAAATATTCACTATTGTCCTCAGTATTTGTTTCAATGTGATAGTCATTCAGTCGAATGTCTTTGAAACTGAGGAGGGTACGCTTTGATTGTGGAAACAATAAAGCATTCTCGATTATTAATTCGATACTCATAGGTAGAATGATCGAGACTCTTCTGGAGCCAACGATTTGTATGTCGTCATCGGAAATAGTTGTGACACTTCCTTTCTTTTCAGTTAATGTTTGGAAAAATTGTCTATCTTTTAAGATAGTATGTGTAGTAGCACTATCTACTAAGCACAACACATTAATCTCCATAATCACTTAAGTGTATGTTTGGATACGTTTAGATATGAGGAATGCTAAGGAGAGCCAAGATTACAGACGCTGATTGATCAGCCGCACAAGGGATCACTTAGGTCCTACTTTATCAAAAACGTATTAAATTTTGTAGTCAATAGTCATATGTTCACCCAAGAGGTCATCCTTTGTCTATGACAAAGCCTGCTTTGGGCAGGTCGGTGTGGTGTGTCCCACCGTGATGAGCCTTCCCATTTTTTTCTTTTAGCATACGTTGATATGCCTCCACCAAATGTTTTGGTGTACGACACGAGCGAGACCAATGGTCGTCGCATCCACACTTGTGACAGACTTGTTTGTTCAGTGCACGTGAGCTCGATGGTTTATCTTGAGGTGCATTCTTTTCAGTTGCACTAGGTTGTGCATTGTTGCGACCTCTACCTCTTCCCCTACCACGGCCTCGACTTTGGGTCGATCCGCGTCCCCCACTCGCCTCATTTCCTTTTCCACATTTACGGCCTCTAGAGTTCCTCCGAGTAGCATGTGCTTCAGGCACAACTTGTGAGCCAACCAGTCTAATATTGTGATTTTTCATCAACAATTGGTTGTGCTTTTCTGCAACTAAAAGTGCAGAAATGAGCTCGGAGTGTGATTGATACTCTTTGCCCTGTACTGCAGCTGGAGTACAAGATTACTAGGTGGAAAGGGGAAAGAGTTTTTTCAATTAACTGATAATCAGTTATTGTTTCTTTACACAGCTTAAGCTGAGAAACTATGCGATGTAGGGCGGAGTTGTACTCCGGTACAGACTTGAAGTTTTGGAAACGAAGTGTTATCCATTCATGTCTGGTTTCGGGGAGGATCACATCGTGTTGTTGTTGGAATTGATCCTGGAGGGATTTCCACAACGTCGATGGATCTTTTTTAGTGAGGTATTCGTTCTTAAGATCTTTGTGAAGATGATGTCTTAAGAAGATTAGAGCTTGTGCCATTTGGGCAGTTGTGGATTTAGATGATTGTCTAGTTGTGTCGGTAAAGTCTTTAGAGACAAAGTGGATTTCAACGTTGAGAGCCCATGTCAAGAAGTTATGGCAAACAAGTGTCAATTCATTGAATTCACATTTAGTGATGTTTGACATGTTTTTGCTACAAAAATTAATAAATGAAAATTTATTAAAAATTATTTGTTTGTAGCTTTTAATAATTAAGGCTCAATCATAAAAATGCTAAGACAAAAATTAATAATTAATTATAGGGGGTATTGATATTTTTGGGTGTATGACTTTTATGAGACATTTATTAATGGGACTTGAACCCAAAAATAATTATTGGATAAGGCCTTTTAAATTTTTTTTTATGATTTGGGCTTTCATAATACCATTATGAATTTTTATTAATGGGACATTGGGCCCAAAAATAATTGTTAGGATCCAAATTAATTAGGATCAACTAAATAAAATGCCCAATCAATTTTAAAAAAATGGCCTAAGTAATTGTTTAATTAATATTAATATTAATTAATTTTTTTGTTAATAAAGGGCATCAGCCCATTTAATAAGCAGGCCCAGAATCAGAAGGAAAGCCCATCGATTTTATTAAAGGAGGCACAGGCCCAGGGCTTAAAACAAACAGGAAAGGCCTAAATAGTAAATAAAAGAATCAGGCCCAACAGAAACATGGCCCAATCTACTAAATGGCCCAAAACAATTTTCAATTACCGATTAGGGCTTTCAGTATTTTGAGAATCGGTCAAAAAATCAGATACAGTGCGGAAAAATCGGGGTGGAATTTTTGCGTAGTGGCCGACTGCCGTAACCGCTCATCACAATCTTCGGATTGCGTCAGGAGTGCCGACCGTCGTCGCAGCGTCGCACGGGCACCGCCGTGCTGTCGGCGCACCTGCTCTCGCGGTGTTTGTCATCGCGTTTCGACGAGGCTTCGCCGTCGCGTCACCGTTCAAGGCGGAGCTCCGTCGCGCCCAGGTGTCATCGCCCTTCGATTCGGCCGACGTAGTTTATAGCGCCGTCGCAGCACGTAGTCGGCGTATCATCGCCGTCGCGGCGACTGGGTTCGTCGGCAGTGGAGATCGTGCCGCTGTACAGCGGCCGTATCAACGGCCGTCGTGCCGTTCGGCGTGCCAGAGGCCGACGCCATCGCGCCTTCAAGGCGTCGCGGTCGAATTGGACCCAGAAGCCCGCTAACGTCGTGCCTGAAAGACAGGGCACCGTCGTTCGGCGCCGTCAGACAAAGGCCGATGCAGAGGCGGAGGTGCCCTCACGCTCAGCGGCGGAGGCGCCGTCACGCTCATTGCGGACCAAGAGCCGGCGACTTTGTCGTCGCTGCAGAAAAAGGTCGCGGCCAACATAGGCGTTGTCGCGTAGACGGAGGTACCGTCACGCCCAAGGGCGGAGGCGCCGTCGCGTACATGCCGTCCGGCCGTTTCAGGGGCCGTCAGGTAAGATTTCAGATTAGGGATTTTGCAAAACAGTGTATGATGTTTTCAATTGAAAAACAATTTTGGGTTTTGTTTGCTGAAAATCGTAGAACAAAGAACATGGTATTGATGTTCCTGGGTTTGAGGTTCGATCTAAGGGATCGAATTTTGTTTCAGGTTTTGTTATTCATCAATACGAAATCGCATACAAAATCAACATGAATAATCAGAAATTCAGGTATTGTCATATATGCAGATAAGAACAGCAAAGACAGTGCATATGAACAATTCGATAGCATATGAACAATTGATAGACAAAAAAAAAAAACAGAGGATTGAAATTTCTGATTTTTGGGAATTCTGGTTTTGTTAAGCATATCGAATATAAAGCATAATGACATATTCGTAAACAGCAAGAACAAACAACATATGATTTCAGGCATATTCACATATATCAAATATACGAAACACATATATTCATGCGAATTACAGAATATCCATGCTTTTGATTCAGAAAATTCAATGAATAAAAACTCACAGAATTATCGCTTATTTTCCAAATAAAAATCTAAGTTTTGAATCCAATCCGAAAACTGCTGGAGCAATCCTCTCGTACATCCTTAATGCTCGTAGAGACTCGTGCTGATAACGTGTTGTAATCTTGAGAGGAAAGCGTAAAAGCGTAAAAGTAAAGACACAGTATTGATGACCCAGTTCGTCACGGAGTGACTACGTCTGGGGGCGACCAAGCCAGGAGAATATACTAATCATGAACTGCCGTTACAATGAATGTGAAAGTGTAGAGTACATAATACAGGGAACGAACTATATATATAATACCTAACCCTAAGTCTTGTGGGCCTAAAGCCCACTGGATATATCTAATATTATATCCACACAATATAATAATATATTTACATATATTATAACAAGAATAACCTTACTTATTCATTATATACAAGAATAGCCTTCTTTTTAAATAAATAATATAAAATTATACTATTTTATATATTTATCAAGTTGTCCACTTGTTCAATTTTTCAAATTGTTCGGTTGTCCAGTTGTTTAAGTTTTTAAATGTACATAGTTGTTCAGTTGTTCAAACTATTTAGTTGTTTCAGTTGTTTAAATTATTGAGTTGTTCAATTGTTTAAGTTGTTTAAATTATTTAGTTGTTCAGTTGTTTAAATTATTCAGTTATTTAAGTTGTTCATTTTTTTACATTGTTTAAATGATTAAATTTACATAGTTGGTTCAGTTGTTTAAATTATTTAATTATTTTAGTTGTTCAGCTAAATAATTTATTTAGTTTTTCAATTGTTTAGGTTATTTGCATAGTTTTTCAGTTGTTTAAATTATTTAGTTGTTTAGTTATTCATTAGTGTAACTTATTTAATTGTTATAATTATTCATTAATGTAAATTGTTTAGTTATTCATAAGTGTAAGTAGTTTAGAATTTTTTTAAAATAAAAAAATACAGCAGGTGTGGACAGATAGGGCACAACCGATTAACATGTCTAGATCAATTATGATGGTGGATAAACAAGTATTAAGTTGATGCAATATTGTAGACTCAATTATATTGAATCCGAATAATTAGGTATTTGCATTACGATGTTAAACATATGGGTAATATTTTATTATTTGGGAATATTTAACTTATTTGAATAATTTTTTTTTTAAAAGTATGTTCAATTTAATAGTTATTTTTCCATAATACTTTTAAGAAATAAAAAATCAAAATAGATGTTTAATCAATTGAAAATAAGTAATTATTTAATTGTTTTGAACAAACTTATTTTCAATACTACTCGTTGTGATAAACAACCAAATATAAAATATAATCTAGTTGTGTTCAACAATCAAACATGAACAACTCGATTGTATATCGTTAGAAAATAAGTTTTTAATTTTCTAAGGCTAAAAACTCAAAATTAATATTTTCTTAAAAAACAAGTAATTACTTATTAATTTGAATAATTGTGTGAACAAACTTAATCACATTATTACATTGGACACTTAAACAACCTACTTTCGTTCATCAATCAAATATTAAACAATTCGATTGTATATTGTTAGAAAATAAGTTTTTTATTTTAATTTTTAAGGCTAAAAATTCAAAGTTAATATTTCATAAAAAATAAGTAATTACTTATTGGTTTGAACAATTGTATAAACAAACTTAATCATATTATTGGTTGGCCGACGAAGATAGAAGCGACGGCGTGAATTCAGAGCTCCGGCAAATGATGAACGGTTTCAG
>JAPKLY010001749.1:11066-35923 GCA_026898435.1 Prunella vulgaris
GTATGTGTGTGTCTGATTGACGGCTGAAATCAGCGAGATTGCGTGTACTCTGTGGGAGCAGTGGCTAGTAGTTGTGTTGCTGTGAAGACATATGCAAGCTGGGAGAGTAATGGTTGACAGTAGTGGTGAAGTGGTGTTGGTGTGCTCCCAGGAATGCTAAGTTTCTGTTCAAGTGCATACTGCAATTTGCCAAATTAAATTAACCTAGAACATTTTAACTTTATATACTCATTAATTAAAGGGAAAATATAAATTTTTGTCCTATAAATTTCGCTGACTTTGGTTTTCGTCCTCTTAAGTTTTGAATTTTTGTTTTCGTCCTTTAACTTACCAAAAATTATGGTTTTCGTCCTCTTAAATTTTGAATATTTGTTTTCATCCTTTAACTTACCAAAAATTATGGTTTTCGTCCTCCAACCACCTATAACCAGTCACACAACCGGTAATACACACGTATATCAATTTTTTCTATTTTTTTAAGCCAAATACTGACGTGAGGGTAATTAGAAGGAATTAGATCTTGATGGATAAAAATCAAAATCCTAGTCGATCAAATCTAGGTATATGGGCTTGAGAGAATTAGGAAAAAAAGGAATAAAGATCTCCAAATCAAAACATTCAAAAGCCTAAATTCTTTTGAGCGCATACTCACTGTACGTAAAGGAAGAGGGATGTTTTCAAGAAATTCGTATGAATCAACGAGTTTCGAGAGTAATATTAAGTGTCATTGTGGTTTCGTTGCACGGTTTGTACATTATATTCAAAAATGAATCCGCACAGATGATTCTATGGATGTAAGTATTGCACGATATTTGGGATGAAATTTACGGTTAAAAGTGTATTTTGTCAAGAGCTAATTCCCTCCAAATACCCCACGTTAGTATTTTGTTTTAAAAAAAAAAGAAAAAATAGATCCACGTGTGTATTACGGGTTGTATGACTGGTTATAGGCGGTTGAAGGACGAAAACCATAATTTTTGGTAAGTTATATTTATGATGATTATACCATTAGTTTGTGTTTGGTTTTCTAGATAGGATAGATTGAGTAGAATATAATTTCAGTGGATTGTATTGATTGCAATCCTAATTTTAAAATAGTATGTGTTTGGTATTTATGATTGTCTTCTTAAAATTAATCTGATGTAATAGTTGGGATCAAGTTATCCCTTTGTTGTAGGATTAGTTTGAATTCAAATATCGGGTCAGGATTTAATCATGGGTTCAAATCCTAGAAATCAAACACAATTTTAATTTTGCTTCATTTTGTAGTTAGATAGAAACCAAATCCTGCAATTTCATTCTTGTTTATTTTAATTCCAAAACTCACACACACATCTTAGGATTAGATTGTCTCATTGCTTCCCGTGGATTCGATATTTTATAACTTGATCAGCTTACCACTACACGATCTTATACACTTGTAAGAAAGTGCTTTTGTGTATGAACACAAATCGCTAGTCAGTTCACACTTCGTGAACAAGGCCTTGAGTGCTCTTCTTAAGAGATATGATGTGAAGCACAAAGTGGCAACCCCTTACCATCCTCAGACAAATGAGTTAGCCAAGGTTTCCAACAGACAAATTAAACTCATTCTGGAGAAGACTGTGAGTTCATCTCGAAAGGAGTGTGCATTGAAGCTAGATGATGCATTATGGGCATACAGCACTGCATTCAAAACTCCACTGAATATGTCCCCCTACCAACTTGTGTTTGGTAAATCTTGCCACTTTCCAGTTGAGTTGGAGCATAAAGCACTTTGGGCCACAAAGATGCTTAACTTTGATGCAAAGTTGATGGGAGAGAAACATCTACTCCAATTTCATGAGTTGGAGGAGTTTTGTGAAGAGGCATACGAGAATGCCAAAATATTTTAGGAGAAGACGAAGAAGTGGCACGATGCAAGAATAAGGTTCAAGGACTTCAAGATGATGGATCAAGTGCTTCTTTTTAACTCGCGTTTGAAGTTGTTTCCAGGCAAGCTAAAGTTGAGGTGGAATGTGCCTTTCACCATATCCAACTGCTTTCCAGGGGGATGGTATGAACTCACAGATGATAAAGGTAAACGATTTTTTGTAAATGGACATAGGTTGAAGCACTACTACTCTTCTAGTCTCAAAGAAGTAGTAAGTAGAGTTAGACTCTATGATTTGTTTGTCTCACCTTGAGCTTATGAGGTATTGTCCGGCATAAGATGTTAAAAATAGCGCTTAATGGGAGGCAACCCATTTTCTTGCTTTTGTTTATTTTCATAGTTTTTTTTTTATTTCTTTTTATTTGTTAGTTTGTTAATCCCTATTTCTCTTCGAGTGTGTGCTTTGTAGGTCTTGGATGGTTGCATGCAAAAGGAAACAAGAGAAAGTGAATTGTGCTGGTTCTAGGAGAATGAGTAATTTGGTGCAGGCTGAGGTACCACGAACTCAAACTTAGAATTGCTTAGCAATATCTAAGTTTAGGGGAGTGATCATTTTACTATTATGCCTACACTGCACAGACGCACTTACTTTGTCTTGTTGCTCTAATTGTTGGATTTGTGTGCTCTTTATGAGATGTAGGAATGTGTCTGTTAGTGCTAGTTATTCTGCTTTGATATGAGTCTCACATGGACACCCCAGGCCCAAACTTAGAACTGCATAGCAATATCTAGGTTTGGGGGAGTGTATGTTTATTTGAATGAACTTCTATATGTTTGCATAGGCGCACCTACCCCCCTTTTGTTGATGATTTTGTGATCCCTAGGTCCTGTTGAGATCATTGAGTTTGTGAAATGTGTGGATCCATGAGATTGAATAGGGTGATATTGGATTGAGAAGTGAATATTTGTATTGTTGAGTAAAGTGCATATGAGTTTTCATTTGTGTTTGAGTAGAGGGTTTTAGTCATAGATTCTTTGATGCTAGGAGTTGAGATGAGATAATCTTGGGTCAATAATACTTGTCACAATCATATTGCCTGTGAGATTTGAGCTCATTCCTGTTCACTTTAAATAGATGAAAATTTCTTGATTGTGTAGTCCTTTTAGTATGTTGTCGCTCTAGAACTTGCCTTGGGTCTGATTTGAGATTACAGAAATTAAAGAAGGTTGCAAAAATGAGATGAGGCCTTCTTTGAATTGTATGAGTCACTTAGCCATATTGTCCCTACCTGAGTTCATTAATTCCCTAGTCAACCCTTTTGAGCCTTATATCATATTTTCTTGGCCACCTATTTTTAAACCTATATCCTGCATAGCCTTGTTCACCCAAGGGATAGTAGAGCTTGATTTTGTTGATTGGGAAATATTGTGAATCATGTTGAAAAGAAAAGAAAAATGGTATAGTTGGTGAAAAATCTAAAAAAAAAGTTGGAACCTTGCCTCAAAATGCAAGGTGATGTTGAGAAAAAAAATGAAAAAAAAAGAGTGGGAAAAGAAAAGCAAAGAAAAAAAAAAGTGAAGTGAAGTGTAGAGTGGGAAATGTGTTGAATGAAATATGTAAAGTCTCAAAGAGGTAGAATGTGAGAAATTTTATGCTCTACTAACCATTCAAGTCACTTTTAATCCAAAAGATTCTCACCCTAACCAAAGAGCCAACATTACAACCAAATGAAAAGCTCTCATTGATTTGCAATTGAATTACTTTTACAGTAGTGGAGTCAATAGAGACAATAGGCAAGCTTATGGTAGTGCAGCTATTTAGAGTGACATTGAGTGCTGAAATTTAACCCATACACTTGAGTGATGAGTGATATACTACCGAGAGGATTATGATGAGTTGAGTTGATTTGATGTGTTTGATTCTTGATAACTAGACTTGAAGTTGATGTGATGAGCATGCTTGATTGAACATTTGTGAGCTTGTATTGTATGGAACTTGATGATATGATGATCACCAATTGATTTCAATATTCCCCTAGGTTTGATCGATTCATTGCTCGAGACGAGCAATACTCTAGTTTGAGGGAGTGATTAGGGTCATATTTGTATCAATTTGTGTCTATTTTGACATGAATTTAAGAGAATTTTGCATGCATTTAGGACCTTAATTTAATTAATTGAGCTTGATTGAGAAAAAATAATGTTATTTTGCTATTGAGTAGAAAAGTTGATTTATGGAGCAAATATATTTTACAATTTTTTTTCGGAGAATTTGACATGCTTGTTTCAGGATATTCTACAACAACAATCTCTATCATTCCTTCAAGAGCTAAATGCCAAACAATACGCCTCACTCATGCCATACTCTGCACAAATATTCTGGACCACACCCGGCCACTGTCTTCATCAACACAGCTCCGTGCATTTGCTTTGCCCATGGATTCCACAGTCAACATCCGAACCAGAAATCGCCGTACCTGCTCGTAAACGCCAAGCCGATCGACGCCGGAAATCCTCTCAATGCCGAAGACCTCGAGCACAGCGCCGCCTCGCCGCAGCGACGTCGTCCATCTGAACCATCTCTGTATGTGAAGAAAAATGGAGCTGATTTTTTTATGGTTTGTCTTTACGTTGATGATTTGATTTATGCAGGAACGAATCATGCAACGGTGCAATGGTTTAAAGAGACAATAATGAAAGAGTATGAGATGTCTGATCTTGGATTGATGAAATATTTTTTTGGCATTCAAGTACGGCAAGAAAAAGGGCAGATTTTCATTTCTCAAGAGAAATATGTGGTGGGTGTCGAAACCAACAAATAATAAAACCTACAAATAATACAACTAGAGATAGCAATAAGTAGGGTCGTATCCACAGAGACTGGTTAAACAAATAATTCAACAAAAATTATAAAACACAAATGGGGGGATTTTAATTTTGATTTTAAACTAAATCTACAGCAAATTAAAAAAAAGAGATAAACTGATTAAACAAAATATCTGGCCGAGTTAATCTTCGAAATGGTTCAACATATATGATCATAGATGCAAGAATGACTCTTTCATTTTAACACCAAATTAGTTATAGTTGTTGGTACCACCTAACAACCTAATCTTTCCATACTGAGTCGATAATTAGGATACCATCTCTAATTATTTCCCTAGTCTAATAAACAACCTAGATACCATCATAGGATTTAGCTTACCGACTGCAATTAATCTAGAAAGACCTAATTCTAGCCAACAAACACACATGTAGGTTCATTTAGACTTGGTTGCATATTCCCTATAGCAATAATCGAAGGTGTGATGCAATCAATTATGCTACTGGCCACAATTACTAGAATCAATTAAACAATTACGGATTTAACGTTCTAAATGGCACATATCATTTTCACAAATTGATTAATTGATCAGGTTAAACAATTCACCAAATGATATAATGGAGAACAAAGATTATACAAATGATACAAAGTGAAAGAGTTTGAGAATTATTTAGATCTCACATATTAATGTTGAACCATATCTCTAATTACTTGGCTAGACGAACAATTTAGCAATCCATAATAATATGTAGATAAAAGCAAAGAGTATTCTCCATGGGAGTTTTTTTTACAATCTTCTCTGCATAGAAATTCAGATATCCGGGATAATAGATATATCTACGGGAGTTCTAATTAATAATCCTAAAATAACTTCCTGATAACTAACTAAAACCGTCAACATAATTTAAATTAACATCAGAAATCTATCTAAAAGTCAGTTCTGAATAGGAATCCTAAAATATAGGAGGGAATCAGGTTTGAATGTGAACAGTCAGATTTGAATGTGAACGGTCACATTTGAGCGCCAAGTCAAAATTCACGTCCAGGCCTTTAGACTTGCCCAAGTCTTAACAGAGGAGTTCTTCTGTTCATTTTCTTCACTTCAGGGTTCTTTTGCCAACAGTTAAGGCGTGCCCACGCCTTACAGTCTTTTCTTTGTAGCTCCAAATCAACAGCTTCAAAAATCTCACAAAATGGCCAATGCATCAATTAAATCCTTCTCATGCCTAAAACACATAGAACTTGATCAAAACAAATATTTAAGGATTAATTGATATCAAAACATGGGAAAATATGACACTAAAACATGACACTTTTGCAACTTATTAATATGTTTCATATTTGCTAAAAAAAAATCGAATGGAGAATTGCAAGTCTGCAGCAACTCCGATGGGGTTAAATGAAAAGCTGAAGCAGGATGATGGAGCTGAAAAAACAGATTCAAATGTTTATAGAAGTCTTGTTGGCTCTTTAATTTATCTAACAAATACAAGACTTGATATCTTGTATCCTGTTAGCCTAATTTCCAGGTTTATGAGTGAGCCAAGCAAACTTCATTTTGCAGCCAAGAGAATCATTCGTTATCTCCCAGGCACAAAAAATATTGTAATCAAATATGCAAAGGAGGAAGACACTGAGTTAGTTGGTTTTACGGACAGTGACTGGGCTGGAAGTCAAGATGATAGAAATATTACACCAGGATACATTTTTTGCCTTGGATCCAATCCCATATCATGGAGTTCTAAGAAGCAAAGTACAGTTGCATTATCATCTGCGGAAGCCGAGTATATAGCTGTGAATGAAGCTGTACGAGAGGCAATTTGGCTGAGAAGAATTCTGAAAAATTTGCAGCAAGAAGTTCCTAATTCAACTCCCATTTTTTGTGTTAACAAGTCTGCAATCTTGATGACAAGGAATCCAGTGTTCCATGGAAGATCAAAACACATTGAGCTGCGACATCACTACATTCGTGACATGGTTCAAAAGAAGAAAATTCACTTGGAATATGTCAAAACATCAGAGCAGCCTAATGATGTTCTTACCAAAGCTGTTACATTGGAGAAGATTCAGAACTTCAAGGATTCCATGAAGATTACAAATTAAGAGGGGATGTTAAATGGTAATTTATAAAGCCATATTCAAAGAATGTCTCCTAGAATTCTTTATTAAGTCAAAAGTATTAATTCTTGTTATGTTTCTAGATGAAATACTCTGCTATATATTCTCATTTAATCAAATGAGTTTGAATCATAAAAATATAAAAAAATTATCCATTAAAAGGCAAATGCAGTAGCTTTGCTATCATCTTTTCTTAAAATATCTATCCAAAAATTGTCTCCAACAGTTCCAACCACTGTTATCCACTGAAAAACCAAGCCCACAACCTGTGCTGCTGCGTTCAAATCAGTTACATCATCGGAGTCCATAGCCACTCACCGAAAAAAGCTCCATTGAAGCTGTCGACCTCACGCCTGGAAGCAACCCTCCACCTCCTATCGTAGGAAACTGTAGAATCGAAGCCACAGCCGAGAGAGAGGGGGTGGGGGGAGAGAGAGTCTTCGAAACAGAGAGGGGGAGAGAGATGTCAGTGTGAGTGTGTGTTTGAATCGAAGTATATATGTATTCCTATTTTAAATTAACTTATAAGAAGGGTAGCATGGACTTTTTATGTGCATATTGGGAAAAAAAGAATTTTTTTTTTTTAAAAAAAAATAGGGCAAAAAAGAAAGTATCCTCTCAAAATGGATATTTTTGTGCATTTACACAATTTTTATTAAGAGAGGGAAGGAGTACAAAGTTTAATCATTGGTGGAAGGTCGAGCAGAAGCTGGTATAACGTGGCTTGCTGAGGCATCGGACATGTGACACACACACACTTCTAGCTGAAGTCGACAAACGTGGATGCAGAAACATAATCACATAAGATCCTAAGATTGTGGAGATCGTGCAAACTTTCAACTTGGTTACTAATTAATGCTTAAGCGTGGCCTCCTTACCAACTCATTAGTTGACCTCGAAAACAATGATTGGTTGGTTGAAAGATTTCTATCACAAATTCATATTTTACCCAAATATATATATAATGTCTTCGATTGATTCACCAGATTCAGCCTTCCATGTGGGAAATAAAAAAACCTTGTCATCAGCTTTTGTCGTAAAGCAAATTCACCTAACTTGCACGTGGCTAAAACTTTTTCGTCATTTTATGCATATCGGAGTTGGGAAATGAGAAATATAAAATTGATTTGAAGATAATTTTTGGAGTGTTCGGGGACTTGATGAATTAACTTCTAACTACTAATTATTAACAACTAACATTTACGGATAAAAAAAGAATTATGCATATCCAAGCAAATGAGATCAAATTGATAAAATTTGAATGCATACGGGGCTGAATCAAAATAGCTGATAATAGGGACTTGCGATTTTACCAATAATCAAAAGTACTTTTGTCTCCGCGCGCAAAACGAAAACAAAAATTAGAAACCAAAATAATATATTAATAGTAACTTATAAATAAGTTCGTCTATTTTATTTAAGTAACTAATAAGCTGGCGAGATTTAGCATCGGAAGGCAAACAAAACAGTACATTTGGGACGAACTCATACACTAATTATTAAAGGGAGACACAAACAGTGCAACTACTGGTGGGCCGGGGGGACAATATTCATGCAACAACAGGAGTAGCAATAGCCATGAGAGGAATCTTCTTTCCAATAGCTACGCCTGATTTCTCAGAAACGTCCAGGTCTTCAGGCTTCGTTCCGTCTGGCAACGCCCAGTCGAACTTCTGGACGAGATTTCCTATGATCTGGGCGTTGGAAGTGGCAGCGAAGGCCAGGCCTGGACAGATTCTGCGGCCTCCCCCGAAGGGGATGAGCTCGAAATCGAAGCCCCTGAAGTCCACGGAGGAGTTGAGGAACCTCTCGGGCATGAATTTCTCGGGTTGGTCCCACACGGTGGGGTCCCTACCAATGGCAAAGGCGTTGAAGAAGACCATGGTCCTGGGAGGAATGTCGTAGCCGAGCACATTGACGTGTTCTCTGGCGATGCGGGAATAGACCGGGAATGAAGGATGCAGACGAAGGTTCTCCTTGATGACGGCTCTCAGATACGGCAGATTCTCCACGTCCTCGTCCGTCATGTGCTGTCTACCTTTCATAACTCCTCTCACTTCCTCCTGCACTTTCTTCATCACGTGTGGGTGCTTTATCAGCTCTGTCATTGCCCATATTAGAGCCGTCGAGGAAGTCTCTGTCCCAGCTCCAAAAATATCCTGTTTGACGGATAAATAAAGAGGAAATTATGTAATATAGTACATGGATAAATTGTATTTTAGCAAAGTTGACTAAAAAGATGTTGACATCACAAGTAATTCCAATTTTTGATATGAGAAATATATGGTTTCTAGATGTGATGTTTTTTTACATTTTCTAGGCATATTACATTCTATAACACACATTGAAGGATTTACAATTTAATGTAAGGATGAATCTCATTAGTAATCTCAATGCTTTAATTCAGCACTAAAAAATTTTAAATAGGTAATATTTATATAAAACAATTTTCAAAATGACTAAAATAGAATTAAGTGATATTAGATGGTCAAAACAAAATTTAACCAAACAATAATGACTATAAAAGAATTTCTACTTAAAGAGAAACTTATGTAAATATAGTCATTCGGATTAGTGGTCAATACATTCTAAAACACTATATTCAAATTGTTATAATATTTAAAAAATGTACCAATTCGAAATTATTCAACAGAAAAAGTAGGTATTTGAAATGAATACAAAGTGGACGTACCAGCATTAGACCTTTAACAGACTTCAAGTCAATGGTGACACCAGGAGTGTGGCCCTTGTAAATGCTGAGCATAGTGTCAATGAAGCTATCCTTATTAGCACCATCGTCGGCGGCGTTCAAGTGCTCCTCAATAACCGCATCCAAGATGACATCCCCTCTCTTGGAGACTGCATCCAGATTACGATCGAAGCCGTTGACCTTGTCCAGCCACGCCAGCCACGGGATAAACTCCCCGATCGTGAATTTCAACAGCAACGCCACGCCGTCCTCCAGCGCCTTCAGAAACCGCCTCCCGTGGTCCGTCTCGCTGTACTTCTTCCCGAACCCTGCCCGGCTCACCAAGTCGAAAAACAGGCTCGTCAGAATCGCCGACATGTTGACCGGCTTGCCCGACGCGCCTTCCTCCTTAATCTTCTCCACCATCAGCGCTATCTCCTGGCTCCTCATCGTGCTGTACGACTTCACCTTGCTCGTGCTCATCAGATGGTGCACGAAGATGCTCCTCAGCCGCCGCCACTGCTCCCCGTACGGCGAGTAGGCCAGGTCATTCATGTCGTAGAAGATCCTCTTCCGGGCCTTCAGCGTCGGCTTCTCTGAGAACGCCAGGTCGTGCGTTTTCAGGAACTCCTTCGCCACCGCTCCCGATGAGACCACCAGCGCCGGTTTTGACCCTAGCCGGAGAAGCATCAGAGGCCCGTATTTTTTTGATAGTTCCCACAGAGATCTGTGGTGCAGTGCGCCGATCTGGTAGAGGTTACCGATGATGGGAAGCGCCGGCGGCGAAGGCGGCACCTTCTTCTGCTTGCCGCCGCCGGATTTTAGACTTCGGGCTACTGCCCATACGCACACTATAGCCACGAGTGTAAGAACGAGCGAGTAATTCAACTCCATTTTCTGATTTGGTGTTTGCTTCTCTATGCTAATTCTCGTCCTGCCCCGCCTTATTTATAGACCCTCTTTTCATTGATGTACTAATTATTAATTAGGACAAATAGAGTTTGTTTTGTATTTTTAGTTAGGTTAACACTCAATTTTCATTTTCAGTCCTGTAATTTTTAAAGAGATTATTTTTTAGTCCTGATTCCAGCTATTGTAGGCCACTCAATAATTTATACTGATGTGACCCATATTTTTATTTTTATTTTTTTATTCAAACTGTTACCAGAACTGTGACCAACGGTAGCCAGCTTGAAGGTTAAAAAGTACTCCCTACGTCCCGTTATAAGTTGCTCGTTGCTTTTAAGTGATGGCGAAAAGTGAAAAAGTAATGAAAATAGTGTAAAAAATACTAAAAAAATAAATAGTAGTTTCAAAATAGGTAAAAAAAAAAAAGCAATGAGCAACATATGGTGGGACGGACGAAAATGATAACATGAGCAACTTATAGTGGGACGGAATGAATAATTTTTTTAAATTATTGAAATAAAAAATAAAAGTCCAAAGTTAACGGAACTAAAAATAAAGTTAACAAAACATAAAGGATAAAAAATTCTATTTCTCCGGTTAATTAATTCTATTTTTGGCATAATCAATGCACGCCCACCCTGCAGTTAATTGCCCACTCTACTCATCGCGTTACATTTATTAGAAATTTTGAATATATAGAACGATTCTATATCATTACTGAATATGCTATGTGTTGCCTGGCTTCGGTATTATCTAATTTTAAAGTAACATTATTCATAACTATGTTTCCTGAAATGTGTGCAATTAATTGACATGAAATTCCCTATTCTAAATGTAAACTAATATATTCAGAAACTTGTTTAATGGTTAGTTGGCTGCAGGCTAGCTGTCTATTCAAAAGTTAGGCAGCCCTATTTCATCTCAAGTTGCCGATTTTTTATGCTACAAATATTATTCCCTCTGCTCCAAGTTAAATTTAATATTTTTTGAGATATTTCACAATAAATTTTAAACTAAATTGAAATATAACATTCTTAATATAACTACTTTGTTTTTAATATTCTTTATTTATTTATCTAAAAAGTTAATAAAATAATTTTATTAAAATAAGTGTCTAATATCTAACTATTTATTGATTAATTAAGGAGGTTCAATTCACAATTCATTGTTCTTAAAAATTGATCGCACTTTATAAATTTTGAATTTCAAATCTAAAGAGAAGCATATTCTAATCAAGTTCTCATCACTAGACCAAGTCTTGAGATTTGTCTTGCCTTCATTATTTAATTAGTCATTCTTTTTGGTAAACTCTTGTGACAAGCATGGTCTATATTTAAAGACATATAAATAAGGCCCAAATTAAACCTGAAACTCAGCGTGTGCCTTTAACAAACATTATGAAATAATTTAGGATAGTTTTTCTTTTTTACCATTTTGCATTGGCTAACAACATTTTTTTAGTCATGCTGACCATAATCATTCATTTCTAAGCCAATTTGCTACTGTTTTGACTTTTGAGACCAAAATACCCCTAAGTTAACGTTTTGTTTGTGTCCTTTTCTTCTCCAATCAATTTTCTTCTTCGATCAGTCTGAAACTTGCTAAAATATAATCCAAACCTCATCCAATGCTTCAAAACAAACCATCCTCCAAGGGCGGAGCCAGGATTAAAATATAGGACGGGCTGAAATTTTAAAATAAGATAAAAACTTGTATGAACCCGAGTTCACGGTGAACTCGATTTCTCAACTATCATTATCATGTATATACACTATCACTGTTATGTATATTCATTATTACTGTTATGCATATACATTATTACTGTTAAAAAATCAAGTATATTTTTATAACAGTAATAGTGATTAAACATAACAGTAATATGAGTTCATGTGAACTTGAGTTCAAAAGAGACCTACTCCTAAAATAAATATAGAATAAACTGTAAAATAATTTTTTTAATTAAAGAATTGTGTCTTGCGCCTTATCCGGTAGAATGTAATGGTAACAGATTTAAGAATCATATGTTTAAGAAATTATCTTTTAATATAGATAATCATAAAATTTGATAGATAATTACTCTCCATAATATTTCATAAATTACTCATGGCTCATAGTTAAAAATACTTGTTTTGTCATTGCAATGCTAAAATGAATTTTCAAAATAAATTGCATAAATAAATAAAGGACTAAATTTGAATTCAGACAAAGTTATTGATTGTTTTGTTATTTTCTCAAAAAATGAATGAACATAAAGTTAAAATGAATTGTTGATATATATTGATTATTAAAAAACAAATTAAAAAGAATATGTAAAATATAATTACCAAAATGTGTTGGTTGAAATGATTGATCCCTAGTCAATTAAGAGGTAAAAAATTTGCATCTTGTCTAATATCACTTGGACATCAAACATTTTTACAACTTTCTGTAAAAGCTCAATATATGTACTTAACAGGAAATTCTCAAAAATCAGGGTGGGCTACAGCCCACCCCAGCCATGCTTATGATCCGCCCTTGCCATCCTCTTCTTCCTTTTCTCAAAATTTAAAATCGACAAGCTAGAAGTCGACAGCATCGGGATGACTGATGGAATTGGGAAATTAGTCCTTGCCTTCGGCCGCCTTAGCCACCTCACCGCCACATCGTACGCTCTCACCGCCTCCTCTGCGTGTCCAAAGTGCCTCGCATGTCTCCGACGACCAGGTCCGCCGTGAAGAATATAGAGATCATGTACTACTTTTTAAAATAATTAAAGCTCCAAACATAGTGGTTAAAATTAAATAATTAGAGAAGATTGAACAATGACCAACAAAAATATGAAAAAAATTGGTCGTTAATCATCATAATTTTGGTAAATGGAGGAGGAAAGTATAAAATTTTTTGCTTCTATGAAGAAGATGGAAGATTTTTTTTTTTTTTTATGTTGATGTAGAGGATAGAGGGAATCTAGGGTGCACAAATTTTTCTATAATCATCATAATGTAGTATCCGATTCGCATTCGCTCCCTAAATAGGGTGAGATTCTTAAAAATGTGTATCTGATTCTTCATGTGGCGAATTCAAATAACAGATACTCGAACTGCCAAGCAAATTCTACTTGTTAATTATTAAATATAAGTTTTAAATTAATATTTATTCTTTTATATAATTAAATTGATAATATGATACTTATTTTAGATAAAATTCACTATTACGATATATATGTGTGATGGACTAATGAAGCTTAAATTAATATATTATTATTTAATTATATTAAATCATTCAACATACGTAAGTTTTGGTAAAAGAAAATACTCCCTCTATCCCACATGAATTTACACATTTTCCTTATATGGACGTCCCATACAAATTTGCAAACTACTAAAAAAAGAAATATTGATTTACATGCACACTAACAAACTTATACACATATTTACCTATATGCCATTACTTTACATATAAAACACATTTTCTTGATAAATGTGCCATCCGGTAGGGTTTAAATTCCTACGGGACGGAGGGAGTACGAATTTTGTATATTTAATTTGTAAATTTAAAAAAAATATAATATTTTTAGCTATTATATATAATAAGATATTAATACGTACACGTATCCTTAACGAATCGCACCCAAAAATTTTAAAAAATTTGAATCTCAGCATCCTTATTGTATCGCTCCTGCACTCTCGCACCCACACTTTTGCAACATAGGAGGGAATTAAGGAAGAGAGAATATTTTAAGATGCAAGACAATTAAAAAAGAGAAATGAGAGGCGTGTAGGTGTAGTATTCTTTTGTTTACATTTGCAATAATATATTTATAATTTCAATATGATTTAACAATATATTTTCAAGATTGGGCCCCTAAATTTTGAGGTCCAATGACATGTCACTGGCACACTTGCTACATAATTTAATATCATCCAAAAAATCATATTTGTAGAGAAATGCTAAATTAAGGCGCTATATTATTTTTCTAACATTCCCAATTAGAGATATTAAATGGGCCACATGTTAGCGCGACCGCTCGTTTAGCTCTGAAAATTATAAGATTAGGTTCAAACATGTAGTGGGCTATTTAAAATTGAGCTTTCGGCCTGCAGCGTTTTGTTTGCTGGTTATATGGGTTAGTCCGCTAGGTTCAAGCAATTAGTGGTCTATTTTCAAAATGCATTTTTTTCTATTTACTACATAACAAAATATCATTATTTATTTTCCACTTTGATACTATGCTCGTGCAATTCAATTACCGCCTAATTTAATCATGAATTTCCGTTAATTATTTGAACTTTATGAATTATGTTTTCATGTAATTTTTATAAAATTAAAAACAATATTTGAGTTTTAAGTTTGAATTGTATCATATTACAATTATAACTTTGTATTATACTTTTTTTTAACCCGAGCCCGCTAATGACCCGTTTAGCCCGAGAGCCTCTGGTGTCAGGGTTAGGTCCTTACTGTTAGTGGCTTGTTAAGAACGAACTACTAAGGCCCAGTGCCCCATAGAGCTGACTCTAATGAGTTAGAGTCAACCCAATTAACATCTCTAATTTTCATGCAAAAGTCATTAATTAATTTGAAATAATCATCTCCTACTCTTAGACTATCCCCATCCACCACCCTTCCCAACTTAACCTAATATAAAATAATAATTTCTCTCTCCTCCGCATATACAACTTTTAATTCAATCCAACTTTTTTTTTGTACTTATATTCACAATCCAATACAACCTAAAATAATAATAATTATTTTATTATTAATTAATTACATATAATTTTAGATCAATATTTATTATATTTAAAATATGTAAAAATATACACCCTCCATCCTAACTTAATTTTCATAGATAACAAGGCACACAAATTAAGAAAAAGCGGAGTATATGAGTACGAAATTAAATCATAAAATATTAAAAGTGTACCTTATTGACTTTTGTTAGTGTAATTTTTTTTAAGGGTGCAAAAAAAATTGGGACGTCCCAAAATGAAAATTGTGAAAATTATATTGGTCGGAGGGATCAGTATAAAACTATTTGTTATATATTAAGAAAATAATTCATCATACATTTAAAATAAGATAAACTAACAAAATTACAATAACAAGAATTGGAAAAAAATTGAAAAGAAATAATTCAAGCTACAAATAAAAAATAAAAAATTACAAATATAGAAGATACAAATCACATATTAATTCTTTATTAGTTCTAAAAAATTTCTATGTATGCTCAATCAAGTCATTTTTTAAAATATTGTGATCTTTCTCTATTGTGAAGTTGTTCGCTATTAATTATATAAGTGAATATCAAATTGTGTTTTAAAATATGTCAATATTGATGTTTATTTATAGAGAATTAAAAAATTTCAAATTTTAATTTTTTTTTAAAATACGTACATATTACCTACAATATTTAAAAAATTAATACTCATTCTATCCCAGAGGAATTTATACCCCTGGAATTTCACCTTTTTTTATGAGAAATGTATTTTTTAAATAAAATAGTGGTATATGAGTAAATATGTGTATAGTTATATATGTGAGTGTGCAAACCAATCGATATTTCCTTTTTTAGTAAAATGTAAATTTGTATGGAACATCAAAATAAAATAAGTGTGTAAAATCATGTAGAATATTAGGGTGAATACATTTTACACATATAAAATCTTGCCAACCAATTATTAACACATGTAATTATTTTATTGGATAACCTTAGACTCCACCATGGTTAACTGTCATTTCACCCGGTCGCGACCTTTTATTTAATCTCCAACTCTTTTTTAAAATATTTTCCTCCCAACTTGTTGAGATTTGTTGAGATTTTATAGGTGATAGTCTTATGTTTTCTATATTGCACAACACGTGGTCAGCATTGATAATGCCATCAAATGCACGTGACATGTGGTTCTACGCAAACCTATGTATTATTAAATATTCCTTCCGTCCCAAAAGAACTTGCAAGTTTTCCTTTTTGGGACGTCCCAAAGGAACTTGCAGACCCAAAAAAAAAACTCTTTTATAAACTTCACCCTCACAATATCTACATATTTACACAAAATGTCATTACTTTTCACTTTTTGGGCTCACATTACACTCAATCCAACTAACTTTTTCATTTTTTATATAAAATTTTACCAAAATAACCCTCAAAACACTACTTTTTTTTACTTTATTCTACTTTATTCTTAATTTGTGTGTCTCTCCTCCCTTGCAAATTGCTCTGGGACAGAGGGAGTATTATTTAAAAGGTTAAAATAAATTTGTCACCGGTAATATATCATTTATTTTAATTTACAACATGTATTATTTTATTATCATATTGCAATCTGTACTAAAAGAATTTATAAAATTCTACCTAAAGTTAATTTTTTTTTTGGGCGGTGCTATATTTTTTAAGATTATGCTCGTCATTCCATATTATTTATTTACTTATTTTATATTATAATTATTAATAATAAAAAATGACGTTAAAAAAATTTAATTCCTATAAAACGAAGATAACATAATTGAAATTCAATTTTTACCGGCATCAATTCTTATGTGGCAAAAAATAAATATAAATAAATTATTGATATGAATTGACGAATAAAACCTTGAAAAATATAGCATTGACAAGAAAAAAGTATAAAACTTAAGTATATGTTGCAATTAATCAAGTTTTCATAGTACAACTGCAAACTGAAATAAGTGATACAATACAAATGACAAATTGATATTAACACTTATTTAAAATATAATGATCGATGTAATCTTTTCCTCTCTCACTAATCACTCTCTCCCACGCCAAAGTCATTAACTAGAAATCATTTTATATCTTCTACTCTTATGTTTTCTATATTGCACAACACTTAACCAGCATCGATAATGCCATCATATGCATGTGACTACGCAAACCTATGTAAGATGAAATATTATTTTAAAACATAATGATCGATCTAATCTTTCCTCTCTCACTAATCACTCTCTCCCATGCAAAAGTCATTAATTTGAAATCATTTTATATCTTCTAATGTTTTCTATACTGCACAACACTTGACCAACATTGATGGCGCCATCATATGCATGTGACATGTGGTTCTGTATAAAAGATGAATATTGTCTCTCTCTCAAATCTCTCTCTCTCTCTTAGATCTCGTATTTTGGCTAGCTAGTGTATATTGATATATTCCTTTTTGAATGCTGGACTATATTATACCGACCGGATGCCTTAAATTTAGGTGTAACGAAATATATATTGGTCTACGTTGTTAGGTAGTAGCTAGTATGCATATTAATCAGGACAAAGTATTACCTGCACCTTGTACACGGCCATACACATTTAATATTAATTATAGCTTGTAAAACACTACCAAAGAAATTTGCATATTCAAGCTAGCGGTCGCTTAGTAATCGTCTGTAAATAGTTGCTAAAACACGAGTCACTAAAATTAACGATCGGCTTTTAATGACAGTCTCTGATCAGCCACCACCTAGGCAGGTTCAAAATTTCACGACCCTCTTAGTCTGATCGCTGATTTATCGTGTCATGACACAAATTGGAGACATTTTAAGAATGCTGAGGTGGTCTCAAAATATTGTCACCACCTTAAGCGATTTAAATTTTAATTTATTTATTTAATATTAAAAACAATCAGAAAAGGTTGCTAAATAAAACTTAGCAAGCGTCTGTGACGGTCTCTAATTGTTGCATAAAAAAAAAAAAAAAAAAAAGGTCAGATGAGTTCAAATTTACTCCTACACAGGTTCTGAGTGGGGCTCAAGCCATAAGGCCAAGGCCAACAACCCACTAGTTTTAATTACCCTAATATAAATTATTTTTATGGGTCTATTGATGATGTGCTTAATTTGGATAAGTCTAATACTCCAGATCTTGAGTTTCAAAACTTTTTTTTCAATTATATTTGTTCCAATAATTTTGAAAATAATTAAAAATAAAGTTGTGTTTGTTAAAGAAAAAGAAATAATATTGTTAAAACTTTGAATAAGTCCAGAAAATAAAAATATATTTGCCATTATATGGGTGAGCACTGTTTGATTAATACCGAAAAATCAAACCGAATCGAACCGAATCGAACCAAAATAGGAATTCGGTTCGGTTAATTTGGTATTCGGTTCGTTTTGATTTTAAATTTTCAAAATTTTGGTCTTCAATTTGGTATAATCGAAAAACAAACCGAAATTTGAATATATATGTATATATATAATTACATATATATAGGTAAAAGTAATACCCTCATATTCTCTCCCTCGCCTTCATGGCTTCATGCTGCTATCCTTCACCATCACGGCGTTCAAAATAATATATCTGAAAATGGTAAGTATTAATACAAATAAAAAAATTCACCCAAGCTAAAAGAAACCTTCTTAATTTGTGGAGACCAAGAAGGTATTCTATGAAAGCTCACACCTTTATTGAAGTAAAGATTAAGCATCGAGCAGAAAAGGGCATGACAACTGGTTACCATGGTTGCATAGTTGCGGGATTAAGGGTGCGAGTGCGATAGGATACGAGTGCGGGAATTCTATTTTTTAAAAATTTTAGTGTGCAATCCGACAAGGGTACGTTTATTTATTATTATTTTATTATATATAATGCACACACATACATACATACATACATATATATATATATATATATATATATATATTAGCAATTAATTATTCAAATACCATCAACAATTTAACATAAAAGTCATAGTTAGTGTTGAGTTAACAATGATTGTTTGAAATCAATTGGAATAAAGAAATTGAAGAACACCAAGATTTACGTGGTTCGATCAGAAATGATCTACGTCCACGGATAAGGGCACCTCTCTCACTAATCAATGAAGAAGATAATACAGATTACAGGTGTTTTTTGATCTCTCAAGTATATACCGTGTTCTCTATATCTCTCTATACATATGTGTTGGAAATTGGTTTGGAATATGGGTGGTTGACCCAAGTTTGACCAATTTTATCATGATATTCCATTGGTGAAAAATGGAATTAAGTTGCAAAATATTAATCTACGTTCGGAGTAGATGAATTTGAAATATTAATTTGCTCAAAACCAATTTCTGGTGAATGAGATATTAATACATGAAGTTAGCAACTTAAACATGTTGAAGAGAGAAAATAAGGGAGAAAATATGGAAATAATCCTTTGTCCCACATAGGAAAATGTGAAGGATTTGGAGTCCCTTATATGTAGACTTGTGTACAATAGAATTAATAATATTCTATGGTATACATGTTGGTGCCTTAAGGTTAGCCCGAAGGGCTAACCCAAAGACCCTCATGCTACACCCGCACCCGCACGGGCTCGGGCACGCGCACGTCGCACATAGTCGCATTGGGCGCTTTAGAGGCGCACTTTGCGGATGGTCCGGGTCGGACCCGGATCGCCCGTCTGGAAGTCAGAATGGGCGCGCGCCCAGTGGGGTTCGAACCCGAGTCAGACATGCGCGGATCAGGTTAAGGGTGCAGCCAACAGGTGCGATCAGAGCCCTTGAAAATCAAGAGGTGTGATCTAAGGGCTCAGGATCAAAGGTTGGAAAAGATGCAGCCCTTCACCCAAAGGCACCACATATCTTCAATTATTATAAATAAGACCCCAGTGTTCATTCCAGGACTCATGCACAACCAAAATAAGCCGTATCCTCTCTTAAAGCATTCAAGCATTCTTAGTATGCATTAGAGTCGTGTCGGGAGTTCCGGATACCTATTTGTGATTCGTCGATAACTTCTGATTTGTAGTGCAACAATCCGAAGTTCTAAAGTCGTTGTATCTTGGGGACGGTTGTCTACGATCCGTATTGCACCTGTGTACGGGGGCAATAACGTCTTACGGAGAGCGAGTGAAACTCGTGCCTCGACTTTGTGTTTCTAAGTCTGTGTCAACACTTTCATCTTCCCATACACACTCATCATATTCTAACAATCGTAAGACGTTATTTCGTGTATTCGAAGATGTCTATTTCATCAACTCCTACCCTTCCTCCTGCTCACTCGGAGAAACCGGCCAAGTTTGTAGGTACTGATTTCAAGAGATGGCAATCTAAGATGCTGTTCTACCTAACTACTCTCAATCTCTCTCGATTCTTGAGGGAAGATCCTCCTACTGTGGAGGAGGGGAGCGACGACCAAGACCGGTTGAATGCTCGAGATGCATGGAATCACAGTGATTTCCTATGCCGAAACTATATCTTAAATGGTTTAGACGATACCATGTATTCCGTCTATGCAACCTTCAATACCGCCAAAGAATTGTGGGGGTCTTTAGACAAGAAGTACAAAACGGAGGATGCCGGCACGAAGAAATTCATTGTCGGACGGTTCCTCGACTTCAAGATGATCGATTCAAAAATGGTCATAGAACAAGTTCGAGAGTTGCAGTTGATAATCCATGAGATTCATGCTGAGGGAATGCAACTTTCAGAATCCTTTCAAGTAGCTGCCTTGATAGAGAAGCTACCGCCTCTTTGGAAGGATCTCAAGAACTACCTCAAGCACAAACGTAAAGATATGGGCCTTGAGGACTTGATCGTGAGACTAAGGATTGAGGAAGACAACCGAAAATCTGAAGTCAAGAGCGACAAGAAAAATGGAGAGGCACGTGTGAATTTGGCTGAGTCAGGGAAGGGCAAAAAGAGGAAACGTGCTGGCAAACAACAGAAACCTGCAAACAAACGGTTTAAAGGTAACTGTTATAACTGTGATAAGCCCGGACACAAATCAAATGAATGTCGACAGCCAAAGAAGGCCGATCAGAAGCAGCATCAAAATCAGGCCAATCTTACCGAGCACAAAGCCCTGAATGAAGGAATGTCTGAACTTGATCTATCTGCAGTCGTGTTTGAGGCAAATCTGATAGATAATCTGAGGGAGTGGTGGGTTGACACAGGGGCTACCCGTCACATCTGTTCATACAAAGACCTATTCTCCACCTATCAACCAATCAATGGAAGAAAGCTCTTCATGGGCAACTCCGCAACATCAAACGTAGTTGGATTGGGAAAGGTGGTGCTGAAGATGACCTCGGGAAAAGAACTAACTCTTGTGGATGTGCTGCATGTCCCGGATATTCGCAAGAACTTAGTCTCCGGTTCCTTGTTGAACAAAGCCGGATTTAAGTTAGTATTTGAAGCTGATAAATTTGTACTGACCAAAGGTGGTCTATTTATTGGAAAAGGTTACCTTGAAAAGGGCCTCTTCAAAATGAATGTACAAACTGTAAAGCGCGACATTAAGCGCAATATTAATGAAAGTAGTATTAATTACTTGGCTGAGTGTTCTAATTTATGGCATGGTAGATTAGGACATGTAAATCAAAATACATTACGACACTTGGTGTACTTAGATTTACTCCTTGCAATGGAAGTGGATTTACAAAAGTGTGAGATCTGTGTTGAGGCAAAATTGGCTAAAGCACCATTCCATTATGTGGAAAGAAGTACTATACCTCTAGAACTTATTCACACTGACATATGTGATTTGAAGTTTGCACCAACTAGAGGTGGTAAAAATTACTTCATAACATTTATCGATGATTGCACAAGATATTGTTATGTGTATCTTTTGAAGAACAAAGATGAAGCTATTGAAGCTTTCAGAAATTATAAGAATGAGGTTGAGAATCAACTTAGCAAAAGAATCAAAAGGATTCGAAGTAATAGAGGTGGAGAATATGTTGCTCCGTTTGAAGAATTTTGTGCACAAAATGGCATTATTCATCGAACTACTGCTCCATACTCACCTTAATCAAACGGCGTTGCAGAATGCAAAAATAGAACTCTAAAAGAGATGATGAATGCTATGTTGATTAGCTCAGGCCTACCCCAAAACATGTGGGGGGAAGCAATACTATCAGCTAACCACATTCTTAATAAATTACCACACAAGAAGAGGGATAAAACTCCATACGAGTTGTGGAAAGGAAGAAAGCCTTCCTACAATTACCTCAAAGTGTGGGGGTGCCTAGCTAAGGTTGAAGTACCTAAGCCAAAACAAGTGAAAATAGGGCCCAAAACTGTTGATTGTGTCTTCATTGGATATGCTCACAATAGTAGTGCATATCGATTTTTGGTGCATAAATCTGACGTTTCTGAAATGACGCAGGAATGACTATTGAGTCAAGAAACGCTGTGTTCTTTGAAGACATATTCCCTAAGAAGAATAGGAAAGAATTAAGTTCACGTAAGAGAACTTATGAAACTGCTAATGGTTCACCTGAGGTTGACAAAGAACCTAAGGTTGATGAGGAACCAAGACGCAGTAAACGAGCAAGAAAAGAAAAGTCATTTGGACCAGATTTTCTTTCATATATGATGGAAAATGAACCCAGGACAATTCAAGAGGCATTGTCCAGTCCAGATGCACCTCTCTGGAAAGAGGCTATAAATAGTGAAATTGAGTCCATCATGCACAACCATACTTGGGAGTTGGTTGATCTTCCTCCAGGTTGTAAACCGTTGGGATGCAAGTGGATCCTAAAAAGGAAGTATAAAGCAGATGGATCAATTGACAAGTATAAGGCTCGTCTAGTGGCAAAAGGGTTCAAACAAAAGGAGGGATATGATTTCTTTGATACATATTCTCTTGTTACAAGAATTACATCCATTAGAGTTCTCATTGCTATAGCAGCACTGCATGATCTCGAGATTCATCAAATGGATGTGAAAATAACATTCCTGAATGGGGAATTGGATGAAGAAATATACATGGAACAACCTGAAACCTGGACAGGAGAAGAAAGTGTGCAAACTTGTAAAGTCCTTATATGGACTCAAACAAGCACCTCTCCAATGGCATGCGAAATTTGATAATGTAATGTTATCAAATGGTTTCAAAACCAATGAGTGTGATAAGTGTGTTTACATTAAAGGCACTCAAAAGGAATACGTGATAGTATGTCTATACGTGGATGACATGCTAATAATGGGGAGTAATCATGACATAATCATGAATACTAAGAACATGTTGAAGAAAAACTTCGACATGAAAGACATGGGTCATGCTGATGTAATTCTAGGAATGAAGATTTCTAGAACCTCAGATGGAATTTTCTTAACACAATCTCATTATGTTGAGAATGTACTTAAGAAATTCGATGTGTTTGACTATTCCCCGGCTAATAACCCTGTGGATGTCAGTCAACACTTAGCAAAAAACCGAGGAGACCCAGTGGATCAACTGAAGTATGCAAGAATCATCGGAAGTCTGATGTACTTGATGAATTGTACTCGACCTGATATAGCATATTCAGTAAGTAAACTTAGTAGGTTCACAAGTAACCCCAGCAAGATTCATTGGACAGCTCTGATAAGAGTACTTAGGTATTTAAAACATACGCTAAGTTTTGGAATCTTGTATACAAAATATCCAGCAGTATTGGAAGGATATGCTGATGCAAATTGGATATCAGATTCAAAAGACTCCAAATCCACCAGTGGATATGTATTTACTATCGGTGGAGGAGCAGTGTCTTGGAAATCCTCTAAACAAACTTGTATAGCTCGTTCCACAATGGAATCGGAGTTTATAGCTTTGGACAAAGCTTGTGAGGAAGCAGAATGGTTTCGGTATTTCTTAGAGGTCCTTGCTGGACTAAACCGGTGCCTCCCGTAATGATACATTGTGATAGCATGTCTGCTATTGGGAGGGCACAAAGTCACATGTACAACGGTAAATCTCGACACATTCGAAGGAGACACAATACCGTTAGACATTTGATCTCAAGTGGAGTAATCTCCATTGACTACGTGAAGTCAAAAGAAAATATCGCGGATCCGCTAACCAAAGGCATAAATAGAGATCAAATGTGTACCGCGGTAAGGGGAATGGGGCTAAAACCCACACATTAAAAGGGTGTTCATAGCGGTAACTCAACCATGATGACTGGAGGATCCCAAGAACTTGGTTCAATGAGACAACTAAGTTATGAAGCACTCAAGAATGCACTTGAAAATCATTCTCAGCTCATTCTCGAACCCGCTCAAGTGCAAAATTGCATCCTGACTTGCCTTCAGGAGCATAAAATCCTGCTGACGTGTGGTAAGGATAAGCTTAACAACTTTTAATGATTCCTATATCCCAAGGGTGGAGTAATGCAGGTTACTCTTGATAGGAGATCACCTATATAAGTGTTGAAGTGGGGTCGCTTCTAAACTGATGAACTCAGTACACGCTTATGAATCCAAGATATGGTCCAGGGCCAAAATGGACAACAACGTGAGAACCAAAGGGTATTAGAGTTGTTGCTGTGTAAATGTCATTGTCTTGGTTTACACAAAAAGCCGACCAGTTCAAGACATCATGTTCACTGAGTGGCGAGTAAATCCGATGGCATCTTACTAGGGAAGGTTCAAAGCCAGTCGCTACCTATCCCGATGCAGTAACGGTTCGTCGGAGCTTCCTTAAGTAGTCACATGCATTAATATCATTCATGTGGGGGATTGTTGGAAATTGGTTTGGAATATGGGTGGTTGACCCAAGTTTGACCAATTTTA
>JAPKLY010001750.1:0-26742 GCA_026898435.1 Prunella vulgaris
GCCAACGAGCCTTCGAAGATATCAAAACATACCTGGCGGATACACAGGTTCTGTCGAAGCCAATACCTGGAGAGAAGCTGTATCTGTACCTAGCCGCGTCGGAGGTGGCCATCAGCTCCGTTCTGGTCCGAGAAGAGGCGAAAACACACCTACCAGTATACTACGTGAGCCAAGTCTTACGTGAAGCTGAGTTGCGGTACACCCCAACAGAGAAGCTGGCTTATGCACTGGTGATGAGTGTTAGAAAATTGAGGTCATACTTCGTTGACCATCCTGTAGAGGTGCTGACAACGTTCCCGCTACGTCAAATACTACAGCGCCCAGACACTGCTGGACGCCTGCTGAAATGGTCACTGGAGATTAGCCAATACGGTATAACCTACGCACCCCGAACAACGATCAAGAGATAAGCACTGGCCGACTTCATCGTCGAGCTAACTTTCCCACAAGATCCGACGAGGGGGCGTATAGCTCCGTGGCATCTCTACGTGGACGGATCATCAACTAGCATGGCAGCAGGCGCCGGCGTGGTCCTGATAAGCCCGGACAGACAAGTCTTCACCTCCGCAATTCGGTTTGACTTTCGAGCAACCAACAATGAGGCGGAGTATGAAGCGTTGATAGCAGGACTTAGGCTATCATTAGCTGTGGGGGCAACCAATCTTCAAGTTTTCGGAGATTCCCAGCTAATAATATCCCAAGTCCGGGGGGAATATGAGACAAAAGACCAGCAGATGATGACCTACCAAAAGATAGCCGCACATTTAATCTCGATGTTTACGCAGGTCTACATCAATCAGATACCACGGCTAGAAAACACACAAGCAGACGCCCTAGCCCAGCTAGCTACCAGCAATGGCGAAGCCAAATTCACGGAGGTTGTGATCACCACACTAAAAAACCCCTCGACGTTCGACTACAAAGTAAATCAAACCTCGAGCGGGGGGCAGGAGGACAGTGAAGGTGGTGAAGATTGGTGCACTCCAATCCAGAAATACCTAACAGACGGAACAACCCCCGTGGACACCTGGGAAGCTAGCCGGTTAGTAAAGCAAGCTGCCAGATATACACTGCTGGACGGTCAACTCTATAAACGTGGATTCTCTCTACCCCTACTCAAATGCCTAACTAGGAAGCAGGGGTCCGAAGTGTTAGAAGAAATTCACGAAGGGATTTGTGGGAGTCACGCTGGGGGGTAAGCATTGGCATATAAAACGATCAGACAGGGCTACTACTGGCCCACTCTTCGCAAAGATGCCATCAGCTTCGCTCGAAGGTGCCGAAAGTGCCAACTTTTCGCACCTAACATCCACTCCCCAGCCAACCAGCTTAAGTCAGTTTTCAGCCCATGGCCTTTCGAGAAATGGGGTATCGACTTGATCGGCCCATTTCCACCTGGCAGAGGCGGTGTAAAGTTCGCTGTCGTAGCAGTAGACTACTACACTAAGTGGGCTGAGGTCGAAGCTCTCACAACCATAACCCAAGAAAGGATGATCGGCTTCATTTGGAAAAACCTGATCTGCAGGTTTGGACTCCCGCAGTCGGTCATCACTGATAATGGAAGGCAGTTCGACGGACAGAAGTTGAGGGACTTCTGCAGTTCATGGAACATCAAGAAGCACTACTCAACTCCATATCACCCCCAATCGAACGGCCAAGTCGAGGCGGTGAACAAGATCCTGAAACACATATTGAAGCTCCGCCTCGAAGAAAAGAAGGGGAGCTGGGCAGACGAACTCCCGGAGGTCCTATGGTCCTATAGAACTTCCTATAGGGCCAGCACCGGGGAGACCCCGTTTGCCCTAGCCTTCGGAACTGAAGCCGTAGTACCGGTTGAAGTCCAGAACAAGACTTGGAAGGTGGTGGGATACGATGAAGAGAAGAATGATGAAGCCTTGGCAGTAGAAAAGGATCTGATCGAAGAGACTAGAGCTTCATCAGAAATGAAGAACGCCACCTACAAGCGTAGAGCGGAAAAGTATTACAACTCACAGGTCCGAGACCGAAAATTCAAAGTCGGAGACTTGGTGTTAAAAAAGAAATTGATGGCCCCACCAGGTGTATTCGGTTCAAACTGGGAAGGACCATTCCGGGTCACTGCAGCCTGGCCAAACGGTATCTATGATCTAGAAGACGCAGAAGGCAAAGCTTCGTCATACACCTGGAGCTCGGCACATCTAAAAAAGTTCTACCAATAGACTAGAATCCTGTAATAGACTAGTCGAAGGTTTGCATCAGAAATATAGATGGCAACCGATGTAAATTACATTGCTGTAAAAATTCAGAAAAATTCCCAAGTGTTTGGACCTGTGCAGCTCTCCAACCAGGCGAGCTGCACCAGGTCACCCACTGCTCCAGGTAGCTCGCCAAACCTAGCTCGCCCACATGCTCAAAAATCCGCAATGCGCAAGGGCCAAGGTCCCAAGCGTTGTAATTAAATAGCTCGAAGGCAAAGGCCAAAGCGCCCAAGGTTGCGAAGGTACCCCCCTTAAAGGGTTGCTAAGCACCTACTGACGTAAGTTAGAAAAATTTGCAAAAAAGACGAAGAAACGTCTAAGGCAAGGTTCATGAAACCCAATGGCCCAACGTGAATCAATCGAAGTGCAGTTCGCTGCCCTAAGCGGTCTAAGACGAACGATTCGCGGCCCTAAGTGGCGTAAGACGAAGAATACGCACTCTCAGAACAGAGGTACAATTCGTAGTCGTAAGTGACGTAAAACGAACGATTCGCTTCTCAAAGTAGAATAAGACGAACAATTACGTACCAGAAAAATAAACAAAAACGAGCTATTCTAAAAAATTATAACGTAAAAGCGCAAATACATAAAGGAAAAGAGTTGGACAAAAAATGCTCGGCTTATATTCAAAAGGATACTTAAGAGATATTCAAGCCAAAAATATACTTGAAAAAAATCCTAAGTATGAGTAGTGGTGCTGGCCACAAAGGCCGACCAGCTAGCCGTCTTTGAATTACAAAAAGCTCCTTCTGGGCGAGCTACATGTGCCCGGCGAGCTGAATCTACTTGGACAAAAAGTAAAGCTACAAAAATGGATCTCCTTCTGGGCGAGCTCCGCAACCCGACGACCTACAAAAACTTGGAAAATGAAAACTAAACTAAGAAAGCAATAGTAAAGAGGGCCTAAGACTCGGGGTCGGCGACCTCTGGAGTGGGGGCGACTTGGCGGATGGGCATGGCGAGCTCGACATCAGAAGCGATGTTCCCGGAGAGTCCGCTTGTGCCGAGCTCGCTGATGTTTATCATTGCGTCCCCACAGACCTCCTGCATCTGCTCCATGGTTGGCGGGACCTCACCTCCAGCTTCCCCCTCGGCACCTCCAGTCTCTTGGGCGAGGTCGGCAGTCAAGACCTGCTTCGTCTGGATAATGTTGAATTTTAGACGAGCAGCGTCGAGATTGATCCCATAGCCCGCGACGTCTCCAATATTCAATTCCGTGCCAGGGGGAATCGAGGACTTCTCCAGGCAGTCCTCAAACTCGCTGACGAGGGCTTCCCACTCGCTGTCATTATTAATCCGCACCCATTGGAAGGAGCGAATTACCTCAGCTAAGCAGAGCACGAAGCCCTTGTCGGTGGCAACCACCTCGGCGAGCTCAAGCGCCTCGGGCGTGATGGCAGTGTCGGAATGGCCCCTGAGCTCGGCGATCTCCAGAGCCTGAGTGGCAACCTCCTCCCGCAGCTTGCGGCACTCCTCAGAATTCCCCCGGCTCTGATCCCGGAGGAGCCCTACCTCAACTCGGGTCAAGGCGAGCTCCTCTTCCCGAGCAGCAAGTGTCCGGCGAGCTCCTTCCAGTTCGGCCTGTTGTTGGCGGAGGTCGGCCTGGAGTTTTTCCGCCTTTTTAATGGCAAGCCGCTCCGCCTCCAGCGAGGCCTTTGCTTTGGACTCCGCCCTCGCGAGCTCCTCAAGCGCCTTCTTCCGCTCGTCGCCCACCTTAGTGAGCGCTTTATTCGTATCATGGCGAGCTCTATCTGAGGCGGCGATATCATCGCTGACGAGCTGAGCCGCCGCCATCGCTGCACAGGCATAGTGCATCGCCAGTCTCGCCTTATCGGCAGGCTTCTGCCTCTCGATCATCCCGAGCTCCGAGGCGGAGAGGTATTTGGGGGCCTCGGTGAAAACCCGGTGAGCCGCCCCATCAGGAAGATCCCTCGACGAATTCAGGGCCCGACACCGCTCGGCGATGTGGAGAGATTCAGGTCGCTGCGGGAACTCGGCGGGGGTATACCTGCACATACTCAGATCAGTTAGCAAAAACTATGGAAATTGCAAAGGCTTCCAACTCAAAAGAGGTCGCCCACTTACCCAAACCTATCGGGGTTGAGCCCGAGTAGGGTATCGTCCCGAATAGGGACCCCGTAGGGAGGCGGCGAGGGCGCACTCTGAGGAGTTGGAGGCGCTGGAGAAGGTTGAACAGTAAGAGCTCGCCCTGACCCCGTTTGGCTTGATCCGGAGCCGCCCTCAGCCCTGGCTCGCTTGGCGAGGCGAGTTTCCTCTTCACTCACTCGCGAGCCATCTCCCCGGTGGAGAGCTCGCTTCGTCTGATGGGGCGGAGGTGGTTGAGTACCCCGTTCAGGGTTTGAGCCTCGGCCCGCCCCCTTTTTCGCTCCGGCGACCTTCTCCTTTGTTGGGGGAGGTGCCGAGGTCTTCTGAGAGCCAGAGCCCCCAGCATTCTCAGCGGCTTTGGTGAGCTCTAGCTTCTTGGTGGCGTCCAAGACCGCTCCCGAAGGGATGCCTTCCCTCCCAGGACGAGGCTTACCCATCTTCAGCTGCCGAGCTAGGAAATGATAAGCTTCGGGAACCTCAACGGGCGGGAGCTCGGCAATAGGACCTGCACCTGTATAACAAACAACCAAGTCAGTTCGGCGACCTTGACGTACAAGACAGCGAGCTCTGGAAACTCAATAATGAAAAGGCGCAAAACCTCGAGCGGCGAGGTGGTGTGGCGAGGTGATGAGACCGGCGAGCCGGCGGCAGTGGTGTTGACACAGATGTTCGATCTCACGGTCCTTTTTCTCCCGTAAGCAACACACCGTCCGCACAAACTCGAAACCTATCGAAACTTCCGGTCTCCCGCGGCTCGACTTCTGGTGTTTCAAATCTGCAAAAAGATAGATTAGATCAGTAATCTAATCCGACGCACACACACTAAGGTACGCCACCTACAACTCGCCTCCCCGTAGGTCTCGGGGGTAGGAATGCACCCTCCGCGGCCATTGGAAGCTCGCCAATCCCCCCCCGATGAAGAAGAATTGCTCCTTCCAATCCCGGATTTTGTTGGGGAGGTCGCCTAAAAATTTGCCCCCGGGCGAGCTTGGAAAGAATAATATCCCTTCCCCTCCCTCACTTGTCTGATCACGATGAAGAGCTCATTAATCTCCGCCGTGCTCAGCCGGTTTTCATAGCCCTCGAGGCCGAAGACAGTCAGGGCGGCCAACAAATTGCTCCATGCATTCGGAGTGAGTTGGGTAATGGCGAGGCCCGTGTCCGCCAAAAACTGCCAGATTATAGGGTGGAGGGGAAGGGTGGGCCCTGCCTTCAAGGTGTGGTAATTCATGGCTGTGAGCCCGGCAGGGGGGAGGTCGGCCCGCTCTTTCTCCTCGGCAGGATACATAAAAGTATCCAGCGGGATGCGGAACCGCCTCCGAATATCCGGAAGGGCGAACTCGCTCATGATACTCTCCACCCCGTTGGCCTTCAGGGCAGACTTGCCGGTGGCTTTTCGAATCGGAGCTCGCCGGGGTAGGGGAAAGCTCGCCCCGTGGGTCCTCACATATTCGCCCCAGTCGAACTCGTTCACGACCTCGGCAGAGACTTGATGTTCAGGGAGCTTGGGGAAGGAAAAATCGATGAAACAGAGGTATTCATAAGTGACCTCTGTCCCCGTATCCTCACCGACATCTTCATCGACCTCGCGGGCCAGCTCGCCAGCAAGGTCGCCGGCCCCAACCTCGGCGACCTCCTTCTGGGCCTCGGTCTCGGCGACCTCCTCTTCGGTGGGAGTCGCTGCTCCCCCGCTAGCTCGCTCTGAGTAATCCCAGAGTTCGCGGAGGGGTGATTCCTCACCAGAACTAGTGGAGTCAGAGCGAACTGACCCCAAGAGCTCGCTACTGTCTGGGGAGGTTTCAGAGCTCGCCCCAGAGCTCGAGGAGAGGACCACATGTGCTACTCGGGGGTTTGGAAGGTCATCTGTCATTTGTCCTTTGCCCAGATCACGATGCGGGGGGGTATGGCTCGAAGAGTTCTCAGACATAGTGTAGGCGTTCGAAAACAAAGAACAAGGAAAGAGAAAGAGGAGAAATCTGGATCTCTACCTTGGCAGACACGTCTAGAGCAGAGGATTGATCGCCAGAAATGCGCTCTGAGAAATGAAGGAAGCAAAATGAGGAAATTCTTCATTTTCGCCTATTTATAGGCGCTGGGCCCAAGCTCGAAATTCCCGAAAGATCAGGGACCTTTTTGCAAAGAATTTGAAAAGTTATCATTATTGTGGGCGGGAATCAAGACACCAAGAGGCTAGCATGACGTTTGGGATCCCGCATCGGGTCGGCCGAGGCGACCTCTGAAGCGCAGCTCGCCTATTAGTTCGGCACCCCGGAAATAGTTCGCCAGACTTTAAGTTCTCCAGCTCGCCCACACATTGGACAAAGTCATGATGCGCGCGAGCTGGGGGGCAAATGTTGATATGGCGAACTAATACGTCGGTTTCAGAAATAATCCCCAAGGTTTGCCAGGTCTCCAGAGCCCATCCGAGCTGGAGAAGGTTCAGAGCTCGCCCGTCTGTGGAAGGACCAGAGCTCGCCCGACTGTGATACATCACTGCGCGATACTCTGGAATCTGGACAAGGCTCGGGAGCTCACCCGACCAACCAAAGCTCGCTGGGAGCTCGCCCATGAGCTCACTTGTTAGTCAATAGGACCCCGATGGCGCGCTCTTTTTCCCTCCGTCCGGTTTATCCACAAGGGTGGTTTACGGCGAGGTTTTTAATGAGGTTCATCTAGTCTAAGACATAGTAGTAGGACGAGGCGTGATAGAGGAAACAGTGTGAGAGATCGAGACGAGGGTAAGGAACCCTCGTCAACACCGGAAGCCACATAGGCTCGTAAGGTGCCGTCTCACACTCACACACCTATAAATAAGACCTCTCTTGTATTATTCACACAATTCTGAAAATCAATACAACTCTCATTACAATATTTCTCTCTCTAAGCTCTCTTCTCTCCCTCCCCAAGAACACAAAATCATAAGATTATTGTTTGGTAGAATTAATTCGTTGTAAAGCCACATAACAAACACAATCAGCAAATTCTATCAACATTCATATATCTTAAATTTCATTCATAATGCAAAAGAACATATTGTTAACATTTTATCCATGATCATATAAATTGTTCAATCAGGGGCTATACAGCGCCAGAGTACGCCCTGCACGGACATTTATCAGAGAAAGTCGACACCTAAAGCTTCGGAGTTGTGATTTTGGAAATAATCAGCGGCCGAAGAAGCAACGACATGAATGTCGATTCGGACACTGAGTATCTACTCGATGTAACTAAAAGCGTGTTAGACAAAAATTTATACGAGACCGTCTAGACTACATAAATCAATACCTACCTCTATTAATATGATAATGAGTTATACTCAATTCATATCTCATTTAATTGTCTCATGCAAGACTAACTCAAGCGTGTTTAACTCCTCTACATACTCTATATCATTACACTAAAAGTGTGTTTGGTTTAAAAGATAAAAGTTATCTATCCCGTCTAAACATGCATGTAATTTGACACTTGGCAGGCGTGGAAACTGTACGAGAGTGGGGTGCCCGAGAGACTAGGCGACGAGGCGTTGGACTCGAGCGAATGTAAGGCCGAAGACTTGAAGAAGATGGTGGAGATTGCTCTGTCGTGCACGCAGTCGCCTTCTTTAAGGCCAAGCATGTCTGAAATTCTGGCAATGCTGTTAAGTGATGGGCTGATGGGGCAGAAGGGTGTAATAAGCCTTCGTTCAATTATGGGATGAAAGGAATTGGTGAAACTAATTCGGTGTCTACAGGGTCTTCTGCTACTAATGCAACTGCCTCCTTTACACAGTTTACTGGCCGCTAGCTTCTTCATTTTCATTAACACCATATTTGAATTGTTGCATACTTATTTGGGGTATAATTGATACGCAATCATCATATCATGTTGGATTGATTTAGTCCCGGGGAGGAATAGGATGGCTTTTATGGAATGTTACTTTGATGAATCCATATGAAGATGACACATTTTTTTAAAGGATAATCATTTTATTAACTTTTAAAATGTTATCCTTGTGAAATATATTTAAAATAATATTAATTAAAAGATAATTTGAATCGTGAGTAGATTTGCATTAAAATTTATTGATTTTAAATGGATCAGGTCAAATAAAATTTTTTGAAAAAATCTGAGCAAAACTTATTTCAGTATTTTTGTTTCTCTATTACTATATAAACAAACATGTGTTATTAATTATTTTTAAAAAATTGTATTTTATAGTAATTACTAGAATAAATATATATTTCTTAATTTATTCTCCATTCCCTTTATTTGAATTTATTATGTCATGTTAATATTATTTTGTTAATGTAATAACACAAATTTTAGTATCTTGTATGTATTACTATAATAACAAGACAAAATTTTATATAGAAATTTCTACCGTAGAAATTTTCAAAAATACGCTTAAAAAAGGGTAAGTTACATATAGGGTCTTTTAAGATAGTGTATTTACCTAGTGGAACACCAAAAACCCCATGTTACCAGGAGGGTCACAAATGGACCCCACCCACACAAAAATCTGACAACCCACGTTGAAAAAAAAATCTCTCTCTATCTCCCCCCCCCCCCCCCGAGAAAAACCCCTAATCAGATTCGGATTTCAAAAAATTTTGAAAACCCATTCTCAGCGTCCCGTATCCAAAAATCTATCTCTCCTCGCCGCTGCCTCATCGTCGGAGAGGCACCCTCACCGATCGGAGCCGGAAACACACTGCCACACATCTCGGTGGAGATGCAGTTACAAATCTGTGAAATTCGGTGGTTGAGCGACGAAGCTTTGCAGGTTCCATAGCTATGGCGATTCCGGCGATGAGCTCAGGCGAACGACAGTAGATAGAGGCGGTTACAGAGGAAATTGTGGCTAACGGCACGACGGCGATAAAGTGCAGAGGTAGGTGAGGCGTGATTGGAGGCGGCCTGAGAAGCTGGTTGTCGGAATAGCGATTCCGGCGCAAGGACGTTTCGGCGATTTCCGGTGAAAGAGTGGTTGTTAATGGCGGATGTTGCAGACCCTCTATTCATTTCTTTCATTCCATTTATTTTTTCAAAAAAATATTTTGTTTTATTTTTTCTGCAAAAATCTGCAAAATTTGTTTTGGTTGTTGTTTTGCAAAAATCTGCAAAATTTATTTTCCATTTGGTACATCTGAAAAATCTAATATACTCTGTTTTTTTATTATCTTTGAAATATCATTTTTTCTGATTTTTTGAAATTGATTTTTTTGAATTTTTCCTGGTTCATTTTTGGTACATCTGAAAATCTAATATCTTGTCTGGTTCATTTTTTAATTTTTTTTTTCATTTCTTTGAAATATCAATTTCTCTGATTTCTTTGAAATTGGTTTTTTTTGTAAGGTTACATTCGAAAAATATCAATTTGAAACTGGCTTTAATTTTTATTTTTATTTTTTCAGGTTATATTCCAAAGTGGATGAAGATTTTTGCTCACGAATATCAATTTGAAACTGACTTTAGTATGCAGATTAGGGGTTGAATGTGAAGCAGCTTTCCTAATTTTAATTTATGTAAATTTTGATGTAGATTCATCTCTACTTGTTAATAATTTCTCCTACAATTGTTGACAAATTGTGAATATAATAATGCCACTTTCGTAAATTTTGATTATTTTTTTTTCGAATTTGGGCTTCAAATTTTCTTTGTTTAGTGAAATTATTGTTTTGTTATTGTAATTTTTTTTTTTTTGTTAGTGTAAATTGGGCTTCAGGTATATCTAATGTTAGTGGAATAATTAGTGTTGATAGAATTTTCTAATCTATGTTTGTTTGTGTGGCTTTACAACACATTAATCCTATCAAACAATAATCTTTGAATTAATGTTCTTGGGGAGGGAGAATAGAGAGTTTAGAGAGAGAAATATTGCAAGAGTAGTAGTATTAATTTTCAGAATTTGTGTGAATTGTGTGAATAGTACAAGAGAGGTCTTATTTATAGGTGTGTGAGTATGAGACGGCACCTTACGGACCTATGTGGTTTCCGGTGTTGGCGAGGGTTCCTTACCCTCGTCTTGGTCCCTCACACTGCTTCCTTTAATATGCCTCATCCTACTACTATGTCTTAGACTAGATGGGCCTCATTAAAAACCTCGCCGTAAACCACCCTTGTGGATAAACCGGACGGAGGGAAAAAAAGTGCAACCATCGGGACCTAACAGGCTATAAGACGAGCTCCTGGGTGAGCCTACGGGCGAGCTCCAACGCCTTGTGTGATTTTCTAGGTGCCATGCGGCGATGGACCTGGGCGAGGTCCTCGCGAGGGTAGGGACAAGCCTCTTGGGCGAGCTGCCCCCCAGGTGGGCGAGCTCCGGGCCTCCGTGGATTCAGGTCGGTCCTGGCGACCTGCCAAACCTTGGTGATTGTTCATATACTAATTACATTAGTTCGCCAGTCCAACATTTGCCCCCCAGCTCGCATGTGTCATGACCTCGTCAAATGTGCAGGCGAGCTGGAGAACCTGAAATTCGGTGAACTATCTCTGGGTGATTGCCGAGCTATGAGGCGAGCTCGGTGAGGGGGGTTATCCCTGGTCGTCGTGGTGCGGGAATCCAGGGGTCATGCACGCCTTTTGAGACCTCGGTTCCCGCCCCCAATCAGACCAACTTTCAAATTTCTAGCAAACAGGTCCCTGTATTTTGTGGATATCGCACCTCGCCCCGACGTCTATAAATAGGGGGAAACGAATTCATTTTCTCACTTCTTGCATTTCGAATTCTCAGAGCTTTCCCGATGACCGATTTTTCTTGTGCTCGACGGATTTTCGAAGGCTCTTCAAGGTAGCATTCGATTTCTTCTCCCTTCTCTTCTATCTTTTATTTGATTTTTCTGTTATTCCTCCCGGATTACGGGATTTCGGACCGTGGATTGTACCGAGAACCTTTACATTTCCCTGACTCTTGGATTACTGGACTTTGAGACCTTTGAACTTCTCCGAGACCATGTCGACGCGCTCTTCGAGTAGAACCCTGTCGGACCAGAACCCTGATAAACTGCCCATAATTGAGGATGAGCCACCTCGGGTTTCGTATGTGGAGATTGGCTTCAGCTCTGAGGCGACCTCGGTAGCTCGCCAGGTCTCCAGCGAGCGGCTTAGCGAGCTGCCTGGTGAGCTACGTCCCGACCCGGAGGAAGGAGCCTCCAGTTCCGTGTACCGTGAGGTATGGGAGAAAGGTGGCGAGGTCGCCCAAGAGGAAAGAGTTGCCAGCGGCAACGAAGGACCCGAGGAGGTTGAGGGGGGCGCTGCCGAGGTCGGTGAGGAGGGTGGCGAGCTGGAGGAGGTCACGCTCGAATGGTTTCGCCGTATTGGTTTTCCCGAACCTCAGCTGGTCGAGTACCAGGTCCCCGCCCAGGTGGCTCATCCATTTGATTGGAATGAGTATGTCGCCGAGTACGCGGCGAGCTTCCCTTGTCCAAATCGGGTACCTCGCGCTGACCCCGCCCACCTGGAAGAAGTCCCTTCTGAGTATAAGGCTGGCGAGGTGGAGAGCCTGATCGATGAATGCGACCTGCCTATCATACGTAGGGAGTATCGCATCCCACTGGATATTCTTATGTATGCCCCGATGAAGGATGAGCGGGCCGACGCACCTCCCGAGGGGATGACTGCCTTGAACGTGGATGTCCTGAGGGCCGGGCTTACTTTGCCGCTGCACCCGATACTCGGCCAATACCTTGCTGACAATAATCTGGCCATCACCCAGCTCACTCCGAATGCATGGAGCAACCTCCTCGCCGCCCTGTCTGTTTTTGGGTTGGAGGGTTATGAGAACGCGACAACCTCGGCGGACCTGGGCGAGCTCTTCGCCGTGACCAAGCGGGCGCAGGACGGCACGGGGTATTATTACCTGAAAGCTCGTCCAGGGGAGAAATTTCTTGGGGAATTGCCCAATAAAGTCCGTGAATGGAAGAAACAGTTTTTCTTCATCAGTGGAGATTGGAGGGCCTCTAACACGTATCACGGACGGGGTGACCGTATTCCCACCCCAGGGGGATATGGGGAAGCCAGCAGTAGGTCGCTTATTTCGGTGTGCGTGGGTTGAATTAGATATACTAATTCTAATTTCCTTTCCTTTTGCAGTTCCGAAACGACACAAATCCAGTCGGGGCAGGCCTAAAGTGTCGGAGCAGTTCGACGTGGTGCGCGCCATTTGCTGTTTGAGAAGCGAGAAAGACAGACAGGTCGCCCATCTGTGCGCGCACCATTGCCTGCGGCTCACCGGGCTCCTCACACTACCGCACCACCTTGACATCCAAGGTCCCGTGCTCCCAGGTCTAACTCTTTGCAGCTCGCTTATGGGGGGGGTAGCTCGTCCATCATGCTGACATTTGTATTTTTTGTGCAGGTGGTAGCTTCGTTGCTATCCCGATCGCCTAGATCCCTGAGGCCTATCAACTCGTGAAAGAGCGATTTGAGATGGGCCCACCTCGCCCCAATAGACTCGCCCCGCCGTCTGTGCTCGCGCTGGAGGCGAGCAAGAAGGCAGGGCTAGCCTCTAAAAAGGGCGAGGCTGGTGGGTCGGGAGCCCAAAAGGAGAAAGCTAGGGCTCCTGATAAATCCAAGGCATCAGAGATCGCCCGGGCCGGGCGAGGTTGGGGACGAGCTGTTGCCCCCTCCGAGCGAGGTCGAGGGAAGAGGGTTGCCCAAGGAGGTGGTGGCTCCCGAGCCGTCGGGGAGGATCCTCCGGCTCACAAAAGAACGTGATACGCCGATCTGGTCGACGAGGAGTCCGACCGGGCTGAGAGGACCTCGGTGAGGTCAGGTCAAGGGGGCTCTGTCCAATCCGCCGCCCCGCTGGCGGCCACGCCCATTCGGAGTTCGCCCCCTTCGCCTTCTCCGTTCGGGGTGCAAACCACCGACGATACGTTACTGGGCTGGGATCCTGACCGAGCTCAGTAAGTAGCTCGCCCAATTGACCCTCATTGCTTTTCAATCTTTTATTTTTCTAACAGTTTTCATCTGTTTTAATCTTGCAGTTATGCCCCAATCGCCTTCCCTAACCGCCACGAGGCTCTGCATGCCTTTGAGCGATCTCGCTCCCTCACTTCGATGCGGAATCTCCCTCCGGGCATAGCCCGGGACGCTGTGAGCGAGATGCCTAGGCATTGGACGACTCCGTTGGTGGCGGGCATTAACAGTCAGGACCTGAGGGAGAACCTCCTTCTCTCGGGCCACTATGCGAGTAGATTGGTGCTCGCCAATCAAAAGGCCCTCGAGCAGGTTGCCGAGTTGGAGGCGGGTCGCTCCGAAAGGAACAAACGGATGCTGGCGCTGGCGGACTCCGCTGACAAAGTGAAGAAACAGGCGCAGCTCGCCGAGGAACGGGCTGAGGCATCGCTGGCCGCTGAGCAAAGCGCCCTTCAGCAGCTCGAGGCCGTCCAACGTCGGCTCGCCCGGCTCGAGAAGGAGACCGAGGCTAGGATAAGGGCGAAGGAAGAGGAGCTCGCCACCCAGCTCGCCCAGGAGGTCGGCAGCCACGGGATCACAAAGAAAGACCTCGCACTGCAGCGGGATTTGGTGAAGAGCTCCAACGCCGAGTGCGAGAGGTTAAGGGCCGAATTGGAGGCGAAGGCCCTTGAGGTCGCCGAACTACGCAACAGTGCTGCCTCCTCGGCCGATTTGGTAGCTACAAGAGCCGAGGCCTCGGATCGAGGCTTTGTGCAATGTTACGCCGAGGTTCTAAGGGCCCTCTGGTGGGCGCGAGCCCATCATGACGATGAGGTAAAGGCGGTAGTGGGCGAATTCAAAGAATGCTTGGACAGGGTCCCCTTCCCTGATGATGCCGAGTTGGATATTGGCGACCTCCCCGAACTTGGGATTCCATTGGATTTTGTTCCGGCACGGTTCAAGATCATCAATACTATCCCAGTGCCGGAACTGAATCTGGGCGAAACGGAGGTCGCCGACCAAGAAGAACAGACTCCGCCCACTATGGAGCAGCTCCAAGAGGCGTGCGGGGATGCTATGCTAAATCTGGGCGAGTTCGATGCTAGCGGGCTTACTGGCAACATCACTTCAGAGGCCGAACTTGCCCTTCCTGGTGCCCAGGTCGCCCCTATTCCCGCCGAGGTCGCCTCCGCCCCTGCTGATGCCCCCGAGACTTAGGCTTTTCCTTGCTTTCTTAGATTAGCTTTTACTTTTCAAGTTGTAGTAGGTCGTCGAGTTGTGGAGCTCGCCCAGAAGGAGCTCCATTTTTGTAGTCTTTACTTTTTGTCCAAGTAGATTTAGCTCGCCGGGCACGTGCAGCTCGCCCAGAAGGAGCTTTTTGTAATTCAAAGACGGCTAGCTGGTCGGCCTTTGTGGCCAGCACCACTACTCATACTTAGGATTTTTTCAAGTATATTTTTGGCTTGAAAATCTCTTAAGTATCCTTTTGAATATAAGTCGAGCATTTTTTGTCCAACTATTTTTATTTATGTTTTTACGCTTTTACGTTATAATTTCTTAAAATCGCTCGTTCTTGTTTATTTTCCTGGTACATAATTGTTCGTCTTATTCTACTTTGAGAAGCGAATCGTTCGTTTTACGTCACTTACGACTACGAATTGTACCTCTGTTTTGAGAGTGCGTATTCTTCGTCTTACGCCACTTAAGGCCGCGAATCGTTCGTCTTAAACCACTTAGGGCAGCGAACTGCACTTCGATTGATTCACGTTGGGCCATTGGGTTTCATGAACCTTGCCTTAGACGTTTTTATCTTTTTCGCGAATTTTTCTAACTTGTGGCAGTAGGTGCTTAGCAACCCTTTAAAAAGGGTACCTTCACGACCTTGGGCACTTTGGCCTTTGCCTCCGAGCTATTCAATTACAACGCTTGGGACCTTGGTCCTTGCGCACCGTGGATTTTTGGGCACATGGGCGAGCTGGGTTTGGCGAGCTGGGCCTGGTGTAGTGGGCGACCTGGTGTAGCTCGCCTGGTTGGAGAGCTGCACAGGTCTAAACACTTGGGAATTTTTCTGAATTTTCTGATTTTCTCTGATTTTTTATAGCTACGTAATTTACATCGGTTGCCATCTACATTTTTGATGCCAACCTTCGACTAGTCTATTACAGGATTCTATTCTACTGGTAGAACTTTTTCAGATGTGCCGAGCTCCAGGTGTATGACGAAGCTTTGCCTTCTGCGTCTTCTAGATCATAGGTACCGTTCGGCCAGGCTGCAGTGACCCGGAATGGTCCTTCCCAATTTGAACCAAATACACCTGGTGGGGCCATCAATTTCTTTTTCAACACCAGGTCTCCGATCTTGAACTTTCGGTCTCGGACCTGCGAGTTGTAATATTTTTCCGCTCTGCGCTTGTAGGTGGCGTTTTTCATTTCTGATGAAGCTCTGGTTTCTTCGATCAGATCTTTTTCTATTGCCAAGGCTTCATCATTCTTTTCTTCATCATATCCCACCACCTTCCAAGTTTTGTTCTGGACTTCTACCGGGACTACGGCTTCAGTCCCGAAGGCTAGGGCAAACGGGGTCTCCCCGGTACTGGCCCTATAAGAAGTTCTGTAAGACCATAGGACCTCCGGGAGTTCATCTGCCCAGTTTCCTTTCTTTTCCTCGAGGCGGAGCTTTAATATGTGTTTCAAGATCTTGTTTACCGCCTCGACTTAGCCGTTCGACTGGGGGTGATACGGAGTTGAGTAGTGCTTCTTGATGTTCCATGAACTGCAGAAGTCCCTCAACTTCTGTCCGTCGAACTGCCTTCCATTATCAGTGACGACTGACTGCGGGAGTCCAAACCTGCAGATTAGGTTTTTCCAAATGAAGCCGATCATCCTTTCTTGGGTAATGGTTGTGAGAGCTTCAGCCTCAGCCCACTTAGTGTAGTAGTCTACTGCTACAACAGCGAACTTTACACCGCCTCTACCAGGTGGAAATGGGCCGATCAAGTCGATACCCCATTTCGCGAAGGGCCATGGGCTGAAAACCGACCTAAGCTGGTTGGCTGGGGAGTGGATGTTAGGTGCGAAAAGTTGGCACTTTTGGCATCTTCGAGCGAAGCTGATGGCATCCTTGCGGAGAGTGGGCCAGTAGTAGCCCTGTCTGATCGTTTTATATGCCAATGCTTGCCCCCCAGCGTGACTCCCACAAATTCCTTCGTGAATTTCTTCTAACACTTCGGACCCCTGCTTCTTAGTTAGACATTTGAGTAGGGGTAGAGAGAATCCACGTTTATAGAGCTGGCCATCCAGCAGCGTATATCTGGCAGCTTACTTTACTAACCGGCTAGCTTCCCAGGCGTCTACGGGGGTTGTTCCGTCTGCTAAGTATTTTCGGATTGGAGTGCACCAATCTTCACCATCTTCGCTATCCTCTTGCCCCCCACTCGAGGTCTGATTTATCTTGTAATCGGACATCGAGGGGTTTTTCAGTGTGGTGATCACAACCTCCGTGAATTCGGCTTCGCCGTTGCTAGTAGCTAGCGGGGCTAGAGCATCTGCCTGTGTGTTTTCTAGCCACGGTATTTGATTGATGTAAACTTATGTAAACATCGAGATCAGATGCGCGGCTATCTTCTGATAGGTCATCATCTGTTGGTCTTTTGCTTCAAATTCCCCCCGGACTTGGGATATTATTAGCTGGGAATCTCCGAAAACTTGAAGATTGGTTGCCCCCACAGCTAATGATAGCCTAAGTCCTGCTATCAACGCTTCATACTCCGCCTCATTGTTGGTTGCTCGAAAGTCGAACCGAATTGCGGAGGTGAAGACTTGTCTTTCAGGGCTGATCAGGACCACACCGGCGCCTGCTGCCATGCTAGTTGATGATCCGTCCACGTAGAGATGCCACAGAGGTATACGCCCCCTCGTCGGATCTCGTGGGAAAGTTAGCTCGACGATGAAGTCGGCCAGTGCTTGTCCCTTGATCGTTGTTCGGGGTGCGTAGGTTATACCGTATTGGCTGATCTCCAGTGACCATTTCAGCAGGCGTCCGGCAGTGTCTAGGCGCTGTAGTATTTGACGCAGTGGGAACGTTGTCAGCACCTCTACTGGATGGTCAAAGAAGTAAGGCCTCAATTTTCTAACACTCATCACCAGTGCATAAGCCAGCTTCTCTGTTGGGGTGTACCGTAGCTCAGCTTCATGTAAGACTTGGCTCACGTAGTACACTGGGAGGTGTGTTTTCGCCTCTTCTCGGACCAGGACGGAGCTGATAGCCACCTCTGACGCGGCTAGGTACAGATACAGCTTCTCTCCAGGTATTGGCTTCGACAGAACCTGTGTATCCGCCAGGTATGTTTTGATATCTTCGAAGGCTCGTTGGCATTCATTTATCCAGACGAAGTGGTTTTTGAGGTGGAGCTTGTTGGCCTTGGCCTCCTCTTTGTACCTCCGTGTGTTTGCTTTAATTTCTTCGAAAAATGGACGATTTCTATCGCCGAACCTGGAGATGAATCTGTTCAGGGCTGCCATGCACCCAGTTAGTCTTTAAATTTTTTGGATGGAGTCGGGTATCCCCATCTCGATTATGCATTGAACCTGTGTCGGGTTGACCTCAATTCCCCGCTGGCTAACTAGGTGCCCCAGGAACTTCCCAGAGTGTACGCCGAAGCTGGTCTTTTTGGGGTTCAACTTCATGTTGTAGTGTCGCAGTATGTCGAAGGTCTATTTCAGGTGGTCCAGGTGGTCCTCCTTTCTCAAACTCTTGACAACTATGTCATCCACGTACACCTCCATGGATTCACCGATGTGTTGGTCGAACATCTTGTTCACCAATCTCTGGTACGTAGCTCTGGCGTTGATAAGTCCAAACGGCATCATTTCCCAGCAATACATGTTCTTGTTGGTGTAGAACGCCGTGTGTTCCTGGTCTTCCGGGTGTAGAGCTATCTGATGATAGCCTGCAAAAGCATCCATGAATGTCATCATCTCATGGCCTGCAGTCCTGTCCACCAGCTAGTCAATGTGAGGTAGTGGGAAGTTGTCCTTCGAGCATGCTTTGTTCAGGTCCGTGAAGTCAATGCAGAGTCTCCACGTCCCGTTGTGTTTCTTCACTAGAACGGGGTTCGCGACCCACTGCGGACACAAAGCCTCCTTGATGAGCTTGTTGTCTAACAACTTCTCCACCTCAACTGTTAGAGCTGCGTACTTGTTTGGTCCATATTTTCTTCGCTTTTGGCGTACGGGTCTCCTCGTCGGATCTATGTTGAGTCTGTGGCAAGCATGTTCCAACGGGATCCCCGTCATGTCTTCGTGGGACCAGGCAAATATGTCCAGGTTGGACATCAAGAACAGCTCCATCTTCGACCGGTACGGTTCAGGTAGCTCAGAACCGATGAAAAGTTCTAAGTCCCTTTCCGGGTCCACCGGGAGTGTCGTCAACTCCTCCATGGGGATTGCTTTTCTCTTCTGACATTTCCACCTCGGGTCGTTGATGAACTCGTCCCACTCCCCTTGTGACATCTGCGCAGGCTCGTGGCCTATGCGTGGCTCGAGGTCATCGGGTTGTCTTTCAGCTTGGGTGAGCTTGTCGGTTGTGAACACCTCCGGTGGTCCGTCAGCTTGGGATGGTGCGGTGACTTGGGGAGTTGGGTCAACGTCCATGGGTGTTGGTTCTTGACCTCCCGCAGGTCGCCCACCTTGAGCCTGCTCAGTTACCGACCCCTGCGCAGGTCTCAACACTTGGGTTTCTTCTACGCCCTCCATTGGTGTCGGTTGTGTGTCTTGCACAGGTCCACCGCCTTGGTTGATTTCTGCCAGATCGCCTACCTCCATCATCTCAGTTTCGACCGAGATGACGTCTAGGATGTTTGGCTCATCTGCAGGGATTTGTACGTCCTCTTCGAGGATGTGGACTTGTGTAACAGACTTCCTGACCCGGCCATCTTTGATTTGGAGTAAACACTCTCGGGCCTTTTTCTGGTCACCTTTTATAGTTCCGGCACCCTTTGGAGTCAGGAATTTCAAACAGTAGTAGTAGGTCGAACACGCCGCTTTGAATTCATTAATAAAAGGGTGGCCAAGGAACCCGTTGTAGGAGGACTGCTAGTCGACAACTAGGAAATCTATGAGCCTAGTCAGTCTCCTTTCGGGGTCCTCAGCCAATACAAGTTGGACGCTCAACCTAACACTACCTAGGGGGACGGTTACAGCCTCTCCGAACCCCACTATCCTAGCATTGCTAGGTTCCAGGTACGACTCAAAATCACCTAAGGCATCCAAGGTGGATTTGAAGAGAATGTTGGTGAATGCGCCGGTGTCCACAAGTAGCCTGTGAACTCGGACGTTCATGATGTCGGCGGTTATCACCAACGAGTCGTTGTGGGGCGTCAGTACCCCCTCCAGGTCCGCTGAAGAAAATGTCAGCTCGTCATCGAGCTGTGAGACGGACCTGGGGCCGGAGCTGCCTTCCTGGACTTGATTTATGGCCCGGATTTTGGCCATCCTCTTTCTCCTGGATATGGAGAATCCCTCGCCCTGGAGACCTCCTGCAGCTCCGATCTCCTCCTCAAGAACCAAGAGTTCCCGAGTCGGCTCCATATTTTGCTGAGGTTGGGGAGGTGCCCTCCGTCTGTGATGGGGACCAGGTTGGTCTGCTTCCTCCTCCTCGTCATCGGAGGTAGCCCTCCTCTCGAACCTCGGTCTCTTAGCTGGGGCCTTCTTCACGAACTCGACCAATTTCCCATCCTCGTAAAATTTCCAGAATTGCTTGAGGAGGTCTCGGCACTCGCTGGTGAAGTGGCCGATGGCCTGATGGTAGGCACAGAATTTGCTGGGGTTGAGCTTCGTGCGGTCCTGGCGGATCCGCCTTGGCTCCTCCAGCATGGCCTTGCCTTGGACGGCAGTGAAGACATGGTCGACGGAGACAGTGAGGACCTGGTTGAGCTTTTCTTTAAGCTCGTCTCCCTCGCCAAAGGCCTTTAAGTTCCGGGGAGCTTTGTAGGTGCCCCCGGACTTCTTCCCGTAGGGCTTCTTTTCCTCATGGGCACCAACTTCTTTCAGTAGTGCCTCCTGCATAGCCACAAACACCCCCGCCTTGTGGCGGAATTCGCTATAAGTGTTGGGACATGCGAGGTGCATTTCCTTCCAGAGGTCGGTGCCCATCTTGAGTCCGGCCATCGCTGCGACGACCTTGGTATCTTCGCTTACCGGCTCACCTTCCAGTAGAATTTTGTCGAACCTTTCCAGGTACTGCTGGTCGGTTTCGCTCTCGCCTTGATGGATGTTGGCGAGTCGGTGCTTCTGGGTAAGGTAGGACCTAAACCCAGATAAGTGGGCCAGGAACTCCCGCGAGAGTTGGCCGAATGAGCAGATTGACCCCGAGGCGAGTGAAGAGAACCAACGGTGAGCTCGGTCCCCTAGGGTCAACGGAAAGTTCCGGCACTGGGTGGGGTCGGTGGCGCCGACCGAAATCATGAAGTCCGCGTATTTGGCTTGGTGGACTTTCGGGTCCGACTCACCTTCGTATGCGGACATCACCGGGAATTGAATTTTCTTCTGGACCTGTGCGCGGAGGATGGCGGGTGCCAACGGGGAAATGGGGAGAGTCGTGGCGTCAGGTCCGCCAGACTTGGCTGCTACTTGTGCTTGAAGCATCTCAACGGCCTTTTTCAGTGAGGCCAGCTCGTCATCTCGGGTCACCTCCGGCGGAGGGTGCTCAAAGGTCGTGCGTCTCGCGGACGCACGTCCCCGAGGTGCCTCACTCTGGGGTGACCTCTCAGTGGCTGGCTGGAACTGGCGTCCGCCGTGGGGGCCTAACCGGTCAGCGGCGGGCCTCCTCAACCTTTCGTGGGCTGATCTGCGTGGCTGCTGGTCGGAGTCCCCATGGGACGCAGCTGGGACTGCCGCACGCTCATTTTCTTCGTACCTTGGGCCCAGACGGCCTTGGAGGACTTCCCTCCTTTGAGATTGGTGGGTGCCAGATGCCCCGGTGTAGGCCGACTCCCTTCCAGTGTAAGGAGCGGGATCCTCCTCCCCCATTTGGCTTTTCCGGTCCTTTCCCTGCGCTGGCGAGCTTGTGTCGAGCTCACCTCCTGCTCGGTGGGGAGTACGCTGTAGTCCCCCGTGGTTTGGGTGCCCTGGGTGGGCCTGGTCTGCTCCCCGGTTTCAGCGGCTGGAGCTCGTCTGGGTAGTAGGGCGAGTTCGTCCTACTGTCGCTGCTGCAACCTTTGTAGGGTCGCGATGGTGCGTTGGAGCTCGCCGGGGTTGCTGACCAGGTCCCTCAGAGCGGGGGCCAAGTCTTCCTGGGTCGCTGCAGTTCGCGGAGGTCGCGGAGCTGCGGTGCTCTTCTGGAGAGGTGGTTGTGATGTCTCCACCACCTGGCGTGAGGTCTCCACCTCGGCCTGGTTTTGATTGCCCCCTCTAGACCTTCCCGCAGCTGCGGAGGTCTGTCCCTTGGCGGCTCGAGTGTTAGCCATTTTTGGGTTTCGGAGGGGGTAACTTGCTGAAGGGCGTCGAAGTGGAGGGAGATCGCCGGAGTGATGGAGGTCGCCTGAATGGTTATCGTCCAGCTTAGGCGGAACTGTGCAAGTTTTTGTCTAGCCTCGCGTGTGATGAATTGTCCGAAGTTCGGTTTATTCGTGTGCACGCGCACGTTTGAAAACTTGTTCAGGACCGATTTTGTGAAACCCAAAAATTCAGGTTCTTGTCCAGAAATCTGGGTTCTTCGTCCAATGGGTGAAGATGTATGTGTATCTTCAAGTGTTTTTGAGTTTTACCAAGAACACCTTCAAATCTTCAAACCTTCAACCAAACCCTAACTTTTTGTTCTTGAAATTTTTTCTTTAATTTCTCATGCCCTCCTTCTAGCGCCAAATTGTTGATAGAATTTTCTAATCTATGTTTGTTTATGTGGCTTTACAACACATTAATCCTATCAAACAATAATCTTTGAATTAATGTTCTTGGGGAGGGAGAATAGAGAGTTTAGAGAGAGAAATATTGCAAGAGTAGTAGTATTAATTTTCAGAATTTGTGTGAATTGTGTGAATAGTACAAGAGAGGTCTTATTTATAGGTGTGTGAGTATGAGACGGCACCTTACGGACCTATGTGGCTTCCGGTGTTGGCGAGGGTTCCTTACCCTCGTCTTGGTCCCTCACACTGCTTCCTTTAATATGCCTCATCCTACTACTATGCCTTAGACTAGATGGGCCTCATTAAAAATCTCACCGTAAACCACCCTTGTGGATAAACCGGACGGAGGGAAAAAGAGTGCAACCATCGGGACCTAACAGGCTATAAGACGAGCTCCTGGGTGAGCCTACGGGCGAGCTCCAACGCCTTGTGTGATTTTCTAGGTGCCATGCGGCGATGGACCTGGGCGAGGTCCTCGCGAGGGTAGGGACAAGCCTCTTGAGCGAGCTGCGTGGGCGAGCTGCCCCCCAGGTGGGCGAGCTCCGGGCCTCCGTGGATTCAGGTCGGTCCTGGCGACCTGCCAAACCTTGGTGATTGTTCATATACTAATTACATTAGTTCGCCAGTCCAACAATTGGGCTTCAGGAATTTTTTTGTTTTGTTTTTGTGGTTGCTGTAAATTTTATTTTTAGTGGAAAAAAAATTATTTGCCCTGTATTCATTGTTTTTACTCAATATGCAAATCTGTATATGATATTCAGAAAAATATTAGTATATATGCAGAAAAATGTTAGTATATATGCAGGAAAAAATTATACATATGCAGATGAAAAAAAATGCATATACAAAAATAACTACTGAATATATGAATGTAATTTTAAAATTAGAAAAAAAAAGGAAAAATATGAATTCTGAAAAAAATAATATTAAATATTAATAAATGAAAATTTTAAAATTTGAATACAATACATTAAAATAAACATGAGAAATTTTTGAATTCAAAAAAAATTCCGGAAAAAAGAAAAATATAAATTATGCAATAAAAATATTAAATATTAAATATTAAAAAATGAAAAATAATATATAATATTGAATTAAGAAAATAATAAAAAATATATATAAATTGTTACTTAAAAACGTGTAAAAATTAAATTCAAATAATCCAAACAAAAAAACAAATTGAAAATAGTAATCAACTGAAAATTGAAAAAATTAATTTAATAAAATTTGAATTCAAAAAATTTTAAAAAAACTAACAAGGAAAAATTTAAATAAATAAAAAAGTATTCTTGTGTGCATGTGAGGAGAGAGACGTGAGGAGAGAGAGAGTGAGGTGAGAGAAAAATGTGAGCATGTGATGATGACATCACTCCTACACATGAACATCATACAATGATTACAAAAGTGGTCTTCCTTGAAATAAAATGACTTTCTTAGTAACATGGGATTTTTGGTATTCTTTCTTGAAAATAGGGTATTATAAGTGATCTCATTTTATAATTAACCCCTTAAAAAAATATTTAACTCACGCGCACGCCTTCCTCTCCCCGCACGCGCACGCTCACACCAGGTGTTAATTTCCAATCCCCCCTTCTTGCATGTTAATTCTCAATCCCCCCTCCAGCCCCAAACACACGGGCCTATGCCCAGGCCCAATTCATACAAATTAGTTAAAATTTGATTTATTATTACTCCATTTTTTAATTATTATAAATTTAAAAATAAATTAAATAATATTTTATAAATTAATTTAAAATCTTGCTCTTAATTTATGTTACTATAGTAACACACATTTACTTATACAGTAGCATACATTTGCCCATATAATAACACAAACTGGAGAGCAAATATATGTTACTATTAGAGCAAATATGTGTTACTATATTATAAAATGTTGTTATTTTACATATATTTATTTGTTTTTATAGAATAAATAATTTTTCACATAATGCAAGAGCAAAATGTGTATTACTTTAAGAATAAATATTGATTATTCACAAATAATTTATTTATTTTTATAGAAATATTTATTTTTTTCAATATAATAACATATGTATTACATGAAACAATATACCTAAATTTAAAAGGATGATGAATAAATTAAGAAACACATATTTATTATCACAAAAATATATTTTGCTCATATAGTAACACACATTTGCCCATATAGTAACACAAAAAGGGAGACAAATGTGTGTTACTATCTTATAAAATGTTGTTATTTTACATATATTCATTTATTTTTATAAAATAAATAATTTTTTCACATAATACAAGAGCAAAATGTGTGTTACAATAAGAACGGATATTAATTATTCACAAATATTTATTTATTTTTATATAAATAATTATTTTTTCATATAATAACATATGTATTACATGAAACAATGTACCTACATTTAAATGGATGATAAATAAATTATGAAACACATATTTATTCCATAAAAATATATTTTGTCCTTATAGTAACACACATTTGCCCATATAGTAACACAAATAGAGAGATAAATGTATGTTACTATTAGAGCAAATGTGTGTTACTATCTTATAAAATATTGTTATTGCACACATATTAATTTGTTTTTATAGAATAAATAATTTTTCACATAATGCAAGACCAAAATGTGTATTACTATAAGAACAAATATTGACTATTCACAAATATTTATTTATTTTTATAGAAGTAATTGTTTTTTTATAATAACATATGTATTACATGAAACAATATACCTAGATTTAAATGGATGATGAATAAATTAAAAAAACACATATTTATTCTCATAAAAATATATTTTGTCCTTATAGTAACACACATTTGCATATATGGTAACACAAATTGAGAGACAAATATATGTTACTACAAAAATAAATGTGTGTTACTGTAAAATTAAATGTGTGTTACTATATGTCTAAATATTTATTTATAATATAATATTAAATATATATTTTAATCTACACAATAATTAAAAATAAAAAATAAAATAAATTTAGGAAAAAAGTATATAAAACAATTAATTTGAGTGGGATTGGGGGTGGTGGGGGCAGGAGTGGAGGTGGCCAGGTGGGGGTTCATTGACCTAAGAACTACCAATAAGCAAGCTTCCTGAGTTTGTTAAATTTAGCAGATACACGAAAGGCGTGAGTTTGGGGGAGTGCGCGTAGGCCACCTCCCTTTTTAATTCTATAATTAGTAATTTTTACGGTAGAAATTTCTACACAAGTGTTGCTCTAATAAAAATATATTATAATAAAGACAATTAAATAATTGTACATATAATAAAACACATTTTCTATTATATTAACACACATTAATTTAGGATGATTTACATATAGGTTCAAGAAAATCACTATATTTACAAATAGATTCAAAATATTTGCACAGAAGCACTTTTTTTTTTCTGCACAAAAACATTTTGTTTTTCCTGCACAGCACCTATTTATAAATATAGTAATTTTTTTGAACATATATGTAAGTCACCCATTAATTTACTCCTAGTTTGTATTACCATATAACAAACACACATGTTACTGTAATAAAGGTAATATGTGTGTTAACGGTTCTTAAAAAAAATATTTGTAATATATAATAATTATAAGGATAAATATGTATTTTTATAATCATAAATATGTGTTTCTTAATTATGTGAAAAATCAATATTTGTTTTAATAATAATAAATATTTTGCTTTTATATTGTATGAAAAATATTTATTTTTGTAAAAAAAATTAATATATCTAAGAAAGTGTTTAATTTAATAATAATATACATTTTATTTTACATACAATAACATGTATTTGATCACATTGTATCACAAATGAGAAGGAAAAGTTCAAGAATTAATATTCCACAATTTTTAAAAAAAAATCGCTAGTTTCTATTGTAATCGAGAGAAAAACGTAAAGCGTAAAGTAAATAACACAGTATTGATAACCCAGTTCGTCACGGAGTGACTACGTCTGGGGGCGACCAAGCCAGGAGAGTATACTAATATCTGCCGTAAAAGTGTTTACAATCTTGATGTGTACAGAATACAAAGGGAAATATACAATATATAAGAGTACATAACCCTAGCATCTAAGTCTTGTGGGCCTAAAGCCCACTGGACTATAATCTAATATTATGTCCATACAATAATATAATATATTATGAATATATTATAACACTCCCCCTTGGACATAATAATGACAAGGAAGAATACAAGAGTCACCCAGTGGAGTATTATAAACAATCTTAAGGATCCAATTATTATGATTGTTTAGTATTTGATACTCCCCTTGAAGATAACAACCTTCCAAGTCGAAGCATCCCGATCCCATGTACGTACTTTTTGAAAGTCGAAGTGGGAGGGGATTTAGTGAACAAATCAGCTAGATTGTCACTTGAGCGTACTTGTTTGATCGTGATCTAACCACTCTTTTGGAGTTCGTGAGGATAAAAGAATTTTGGGGAAATATGTTTCGTCAAGTTCCCTTTAACATAGCCATTGCTCATTTGTGCAATACGTGCAGCATTATCTTCATATATAATCGAGGGGCTTAAGTCAACAGAAGGGATACCACACGAATCGTGAATGTGTTTTATAAGGGACTTTAACCACACACATTCTCGTGCAGTTTCGTA
>JAPKLY010001751.1:5019-29226 GCA_026898435.1 Prunella vulgaris
TATAAGCACAAAATGGGTAGCAAAGGATATAAATATCAATGGTAGGCCCATAGGGCAAAGTGACTCAATATAGATCAAAGAAAATGCCTCATATCATCTCATGTGAAATCAATGTCTAATGTAGCCTCAAACAAGACCAAAGCCAAGTTCTAGAGTATAATGCACATGTGTGGAACTCACATCAAAGAAATATCTTCCGTTCAAGATTGAAACGGGCATCAAAAGCTCAAATCTCACGGGTAATAGGTGATCATGACTTATATCATATCAAACATGCTCAAATCATCAAAGTATCAAGCATCATAAAATCCATAGCAAACTAGACAAGACATGAATCAAATGATAAGTTCACTACATCTAACATGAACTTTCAACTCATCCACACAATCGTAAGCATATCTCATGCCACACTACTCTAAACTAGCAACATAATGGCAAAAATCAACAAGTAAAACAAGGCATCAACATAAGCATAAGGTCCAAAACATCATAGGAACACTAAGAATCAACATAAGCATAGCACTGCAATGAGATTTACGAAACGAAGACACCCCCCCCAAACTTTTTTGGAGAAAGTGTCTAAAAAGTTTGGCAAAGAGTGAAGAAAAGATCATGCAATGCTCAAGACAAAGCAAATACAACAAGAATCCACAATTAAGCTCAATATAGCAATCTAAAAATCAAGCAACAAAACCTAGGAAATGAAAGCAAATAGGGAGAGAAGTGTAAAGACATACCTTGACTTGGGATTAAGAATAGGAGAGTTGAATTGCCACTTACACGAAAATGTCCTTCTTGGCCAAGTAAGAAGAAAAATCTCCTCCTCACACCTTTCTAGAGCTCACAAATCATCCATTATCCTTGCAAATCAACAATTTGAAGATCAAACACACCCCCCCCAAACTTTTTTGGATCAAGGATCCTAAAAGTTTGGAAAAGAGTGAGGAAAATAGTTTTAGCAATGAATCAATGAATCAATAAAGGCATATATAAGCTCAACTAAACCAAGAAATCACCATATATACCAAGAGGCAACACCCCCAAACTAGGGTAAATCACATGCACCAACCAAGGTAAGAAAACACACTACCTCATATAAATGTTCAAGAAATCCAAAACACATCCTGTTGGTCCCAAATAGATAAAGACAGGTGTATGGGGGGGGGGAATACACCTGTCAGTACAGTTTTTTTTGAAAATTCAGTTTTACAGTAGACTTCACTTAAGATCACAGGCCACTTATAAATATCAGTGGACTTGAACGCCTGACAAGTAGCCTGATGTTTTGAGTTGTGCAGCGGATTGTTATGAAAACACTTGAAATAATTAACTCATACAAAGACACAAGAGACACCGGGATTTATAGTGGTTCGGAGTTAAACTCTCCTACATCCACTTTTCCTGATTTAACAGGAGAATTCCTTAACCACAGGAATTCCTTGTTTTAGAGTGCCAAGGTGCACTGATCAAGAATATCTCCTCTTGATCTCTAGGATTTTCATTGAGTCCTAGTCCTCTCAGATTTCAGACTGAGACACTCCTCAGCTTACTTTCTTATCACTCTCAAATTTGAACCTAACTTGGTTTAAGGAGTTGAGTTTTTCCAACTAAGGTTGAGATAACCCTTACAATGAAGAGTACTATCTGGATTGGGTTATCTCAAGAGGCTTCTAAGATATTACAGTTTAAGCCTAAATACAAGGATGAATTCTAAGCAATGTAAGCACTTGGGAAACTAGAGTGATTTCGAGTGCTTGAGAGTATGAGCTTTTCAGATTATCAGTTGAGCTTGTTAGTTTTCCATTTTTAGCTTCTTCTTCAACTCTTGTATTTATACACTTAAATTTTAAGAACTATCCGTTGGAGAGATAGTTTCAAATTCAAACTATTTTGGTGTACCAACGTTCTTCATGATTTTCCTCAGATTTTAGATGGTCAAATCTGTGAAAATGTGGCAGTCCAACGTTCAAGAAATCTTCTTCAGATTTTGGGTGGTCAATACTCAAGCATTAATGGTTGATAGCTCATTAAATGCCTGCTTAGAGTTAATGCAGCCGCCGTTGAGAGTTGTGCCATCCTAGGTTGTTGGTTGCTTCTGAACTTGGTACTGACAGGACAGGCTTTGTGTCAGATCCGTACATAGGTGGAAGCACCTCATTGGCCTATCTTAATTGTTCCTCAGACCAGTTCTAACGGTTGTAATAAAGTCTTCTATCTTTTCATCAGGTGACTTGGAACATTCTTCTTGTAGCATTTAACACTTCATTTATGTGCCTGTTGCTTCCTTATTAAATGCTGAAGGCATTTAATACATTAGGTTACTTGTCTTCAGGAGGGTCCTTCAGGCTGCTTGTAGTCAGTCTCCTGGGGTGCATTCTTCAGGAGGTGGGTGTATTTGCTAATTCAGCATCAGGATAGTCTATAAGCCATCAGGCTAGTCTTTCAATACATCAGACCAGTTTTTACATAAGTAGCCTGGTACAAATTTAAACTTATATTCTAAGTTTTTATCATAGCCTCCTAACACTTTAGGCTATTATTTCTAAGTCTTAGATATACATAACTACATCAGGGGAGTCTTTGGGATTTATCAAAACATTTTACAAGTCATTTCCCAACAATTTCCCCCTTTTTGATAAGAACTAAGACTCATCCTGGCATAACATTTTATCAGTAGACTTTTACTTAGCAATAAAATTTTTAGAAGTTCCCCCTGACTGAGTTCTTGCAGGTTAGTTAATCAGTTCATAATAAAGTGCATATGTCTAGCAGATAATGAGATATTATCTTGGGCTCAAATGATAGATTTTTATTGAAAAGGAAATGATTACAGTTTACATCAATCAGACTGTAATCAGAGTACTATCCTGACAAAATAAAACCAGAAAAAAACTTCAAACAATTTCCTTTATCAGATTCCTTGTTTCAGAGACTTCTAAAAGCTGGCTCCAGCCCATACTGGGCAAATACTCTCTTCTTCAATTCCATCTTTCTTTCCATCACCTCCCTGCTGTGTCCCCTCATGCCAAGCTGTTGACAGACCAGCAGCCACTCATTCAGGATATCTTGCATCCTGACTTCTCCACTGACATCAATTGGAGGCATGAAGAGAATGGGACCAGGGGCTTTAAATTGCTCACCTCCACTGTGCTGTTCCTATGCATTCAGGATTCGGGGATATAGATCAGTCCAGTTTTCCACCATTTTCTGATGAAAAACTTCATCAGCTTCCACCCCTTTATACTCCCCTGTCACATAGAAAGAGTATACAAACTCACTCTTGGCTTCCTCCCAAGAGTCATTGCACTCTCTAGGAACCCAAGGATCTATGTGTGGAAACTTGGCAACTGGCTCACTAACCTGAGCCTGGCTCCTCTTGGCCTTCATTCTCCAATATGAGTTTCTTGCCTTCCTTGGAGGTGGGGGTTTTGCTAGTTGGCCACTTTCCATCAGCCTCCTCTTTTCTTCAGCTTTCTCCATGTTATGCTCGTCAAGAGACTTCCCTGCCCTGACTGCCTGGGCCAGTAGGCTGAGTACTGGTGGACTTGGTGCAAGGGAAGCAATGGGGTTGGGATTTTCAACTGGAAGTTCCCTGACTTCCTCTTCTACCTGATTCATCAGCCTTCTTCTTTAAGTGCCCTGACTCTCAGAGCTACTTCCCCTCCTCTACTCATTCCTCTGCCTTTTCTCCCTCAGAATTTAGTCATTTGCCTTAGAGATTCTGGTCTCTCTACCACTATCCTCTTTTCCTTTCCTCTTCTCTCCAGCAGTTGCTTGCTCACTGGCCTTCACAAGTGTGCCAATTTCTTGTCTCACTTCTGACACAACTCTTTCAGGATCAGCTTTCTCTCCCACTTTTGGGCCTCCTAAAGCTTTGACTGGACTTTCTTCCCCCTCCTTGCTAACTCTCCTGGAGAGTTCAGCAAGGGCCACTGAGTGTTTGGCTGTATCCTGCTCAACTACCCTCAATTGTGTGAGACAGTCCTCCGATTCCTTATTCAGGGCCTTCAAGTGAAATGCAGCATCGACTCTGAAGTCAGTGAATGGCTGCAATTTCTCTTCAATGATTAGGTTCGTGGCAGCCTGACTGGGGAGAACTGAGAGTGCCTGCCTCACTTGAACTTCTATTTATGCCTTCAGGGCTTCTTCCCTTTGCCGAATGTACCCATCCATTTTTTCAATCAGGCCAGTTGCCATTGCATTGATGGTGGCCTGCATCACTCTCTCTCTTTCCTCCAGATTTTCTTGCCTGACTGCTATCAGGGCTTGTGAGTGGGCTTCCCTTTCTTGATCCAGACTAGTTTTGAGATCATTGATTTCCTTGGATAGGCGCATCTCCATTTGATCTACATTACTAGACAGGTTAGTAATGAGTGTCAAGTTGGTGTCCTTTACCTGATCCAAATGCTCATCAAGTACAGCTGCCTCAATGGACTGTTCCTCCATCATGATCTCAAGATTCTCCATCTTTCCAGTTAGAGTGGCTAACTCCTTCTCCTCAGGCCTGTGCTCCACAGTGGCCTGGACAATGGTTTGAATGACTCCCTCAATCTGTGCAACTGGAGTCTCATCAGGGGAGGGCACTAACCCCTTTTGAGTGCCCTGAGACTCAGGCTGTTTTTCAGTGACCTGAGTTTCAGTCCCCTGATCCTTACTGGCCTGGGTCTCCTCTTGAGCTGCACTAGCCTGACCCTCCTTAGCAGGATTAGCTTTTCCATCATCTTCATTATCTCCCTTGTCATTAGTAGACAATTCCTTGGAGCCTTCTATCAAAACTGCTTCCACCAGTTTCTTTGCCACCAGCTTTCCAAACTCCCATTCTTGTAAAAGTATACTGACCTTCCTTACTTGAGCGAACTCAAGGATCTCCTTCTCTTCCTTTCTCCAGAACCCCTCACCTTTTCCCTTCACTGCCTCCAAAAGCTCATATAAATAGGTATATTTGAGCTTCACAAGTAGCCTCACCCTCTCAAACATCTCTTTGAGGGTGGAATGAGAGTTCAAGGCAGGGTATAACTGCTCCAATTCATAGCATGCCTCCTCCTTTAGAGAGTCCAGATAGGTGTACTGGACCTCCTCCTCATCAGCTACATCTAGTGAAGGCAGAGCTTCACTTGCCTGAGGGACAGTGGGGTTTTGTTTGGCTACACTATCAGGTTGTTGAGAGCCTTTAGTGGGGGTTTTGACTGTTGTGGGTTCAGTGGTTGTTATTTTGGCTACCTCAGAGGACTTTTGAGAGTCCTCTGAAGCATCTTGTCCTCCTCTTTCCTCCTCCTCTGACTCCTCAGAGCTTTCTTCATCAGATTTCTCTGATTCCTCCTCCTTTCCTTCCTTAGCTTCCTCAATTCCCTTGAGGGCAGTAGTAGCCAACAAGTGAATTGGAGATTTCATTCCTTCCTCTTCTTCTTCTTCAGTAGACTTCTCAGTGGATGAGTGAGTGTGGGAAGCTTCAGAACTGCTACTGATTGCTCTGCTTTCAACGAAAGCCTTCTTCACCAATCTCCTCTTTTTCTTTTCTAACTCCTCCTCCTTGTGATGCTTCATTTTTTCACTGGGCTTCAATGCCCTTTTCTTTAGGTTCAGGGGTGGGCTATCTTCTCCAGATTCTTCAGGGGCCTTGTCTTGTTCTTTCCTTGTTTCTCCAGTGGGTGTCACTGCCTTTACCTTCTCCAGAAGCTTTTCAGAATTGAACAAGGTCTTGGCTTTGTTCCAGGACTTTGTGTCAGGGAAGGTATACTTCAGGTTGAACTTTAAATTGAGTGCTTCGATGATCTTGAGGCATAGCACAACTTGTGCTCAATCACCAACCTCCCATTCACTGACTTCATCTTACTTTTCTCCTCCCTGAGATTGGTTATGAAGAACTGGTGCCAGTTGAACTTTACCCTATCAGTGGTGTCAATGATTGCTGCCAATAACCTGAGCTTGATCTTGCTCACTTGCTCAATGCTCCCTTGGTTTGCTAGGATGCATTTCCCAACAATCTCTGCTAAAACCTCAAACTCAAGTTTTAGCAACTTCTTGTGGAAGGTAGTAACATACTGCTCCTTCTTCTTGGTTATAGTGTCCAAGAACTTCTCCTCCTCCCCTTGCTTGTAAGTTGTTAGGTCCAACCCCTCGTTTGGCAGCCCAAAGATATCATGAAGATCCTCCTGCTTCAGTTGGAATTTGTGCTTTGTCATGACAGCTTCATAGACTTCTCTCCCCTTCTTGTCCAGCCTCTTCTCACTCTTCTCCACCATGACAAAGGATCTTATGGAAGAGACACTTTTCTCCATGCCTATGAAGAATTCCAGTACTTGCCTGTCATTACATCTCTCTGGGTCTTTTGAGAGAAATTTATAAAGCCCAGCATTTTTTACAAGTCTAAGGGCTTTTCTGATGTGGTAAAGTTGAGGATCACCAAAGACTTTTGGGTGGTTGAAGAAGATAATGGGTTCATACCAGAAGTTTCTATTGTTAGATAACTCTTTGTAATCAACATAAACTTCAGACATGATTTCTGAAGGTGGGAATGTGGGTAAGTGTTTGGGGATGGGTTTGTAGGGTTGAGAGTATTGTAAGAAATGGTAAGGTTTGATAATGGTGAAATCGTGTGTAAAAACTGCTAGTGTGGAGGTTATTTATAGTGTAAATCAAGGGTGTGGATTGAATGAGAGAGTTTTGATCTATGGTTGAGAATGAGCTAATAATTTGGAAGATAAAGTGATTTAATTTCCCAAGTAGTTTGTAATTATTACCAGATATGGAAAGTGGATTGGAAGTGGATTGGATTAAGATCAACGGTTGAGATTGAAGGAGATGGTGGTTAAAAGTAGGGCTTTTCATGAGAGATAACTGCTCAAAATCATCTCCCGAGATTTTACTGCACACTTACTCTCGCATTAAATGAGCCGCAGGAACGGTTACCAATAAAGTAACCGTCAGTCAGAAGTTGTCTCAGCGGAGTATCCAGGGGACTTTTGATCAGCTTAGTTGTTTTCAGGATAGAGAACTCTTCTGAAGCTCAGACTGTCTCAGTGGACTTAGTCAGATGGATCCACCGATGTCTTTTGATAATTCCCCCTTGATTAGTGACCTGATAGACTGCTCTGAGTCAGGTAGCCTGATCAGTTTCCTGACTCAGGATCAAGTAGACCCAACTCCACTGATAGCTCATGAAACCTTGCTTCAGCCAAGGGTTTTGTGAGTATATCTGCCCTTTGCTTGTCAGTGTGGATCTTGACAAGGCACACATCCTTCTTCTCCACATGGTCTCTGATGAAATGATGCCTGATATCCACATGCTTGCATCTTGTGTGAAGTACAGGGTTTTGTGATATAGCAATAGCACTATTGTTATCATAGAAGATGGGTACTTCACTAGCCTGAATGTTGTAATCAGTGAGTTGTTGCCTTATCCATAATATTTTAGCACAGCAACTTCCAGCAGCCATGTATTCAGCTTCAGTGGTGCTTGTTGCTACTGAGCTCTGCTTCTTTGAGAACCAAGAAATTAACTTGTTTCCCAGAAACTGACAAGTCCCTGTGGTTGACTTTCTATCAATTCTGCATCCTCCATAGTCAGCATCAGAGTAGCCTATTAATTCAAAGTTAACATCAGAGGGGTACCAGAGTCCCATATTGACAGTACCCTTGAGATATCTCAGAATCTTCTTAGTGGCTTCCAGGTGACTTTTCTTGGGATTGGCCTGATATCTTGCACATATTCCAAATGCATATGTGATGTCAGGCCTACTTGTAGTGAGGTATAGAAGGGATCCAATGATTCCTCTGTAAGTAGTCTGATCCACAGCTTCTCCTTCTTCATTAGGTTCAAGATTTGTGTTTGTATTCATAGGTACTCTAACAACTTTGCTTGAACTGCATCCAAACTTCTGAATCAGCTCCCTTGTATACTTGGCCTGATTGATGAATATTCCTTCAGGGGACTGCCTGACTTGCAGTCCAAGGAAGAAATTCATTTCTCCCATCATGGACATCTCAAATTTTCCCTTCATGAGAGATGAGAATCTTGTGCATAGATCCTCATTTTGTGATCCAAATATTATGTCATCTACATATATCTGGACCAGGAGTATGTCTTCTCCATGAGAGATTCTGAAAAGTGTTCTATCTACACTTCCTTTGGTGAAACCATGCTCCAAGAGAAACTGAGACAAAGTGTCATACCAGGCTCTTGGGGCTTGTTTCAGGCCATATAGAGCTTTTCTTAGTTTGTAGACTTTGTTGCCTTCCTCAAAGCCACGGGGCTGTTCCACATAGACTTTCTCATTCAGAACCCCATTGAGAAATGCACTCTTGACATCCATTTGGTAAACCTTGAACTTCTTATGGGCAGCATAGGCAAGAAATAGCCTGATAGCCTCTAGTCAGGCTACTGGTGCAAAGGTCTCATCATAATCAAATCCTTCTACTTGTGAATATCCTTTGGCCACCAATCTTGCTTTGTTTCTGACTATCACATCATTCTCATCCTTCTTGTTTTTGAAAACCCACTTGGTTCCAATGATGTTGGCATGCCTTGGCCTCTTGACAAGCTCCCACACTTGATTCCTTGTGAACTGGTTGAGTTCTTCTTCCATGGCAATGATCCAGTTTGGATCCTTTAAGGCTTCTTCAATAGTCTTGGGTTCCTGTGCTGAGAGAAAACAACAAATGAGAGCATTTTCTCCATGAAAACTTCTAGTCTTGACTCCTAAGTTAGGATCTCCTAGAATCTGACTGATTGGATGATCAGTCAACCAGTTTCTTTTGGATTGTCCTCTCTCAGTGGGGTTATCCTCAGTCTCAGTGGGGTTATCCTCAGTGGATACTTCCCTTTCTGGGATTGAGTCACTAGATTGGGCAATTCTAAGTAATTCAGGAGAAAGAACAGAGGGAATGAGTCCTGAGTCATTATTCAGGGTTGTTTCTAAGTTATCAGCACAGTCTAGTTTGGCTTCCCCCTGAATGTTATGCTCAGTGTCTGTCTCAGCTTGGCCAGCTTCTTCATTGACAGAAGTTACCTGTGGAGCTGGGATTAGTTCATGCAGCTCATTTTCATTAGTGGAGGTTTCCTCAGGCTGGTTTGTCCTCTGAGAACAATCCTCTGACTCCTTTAGACCAAGGTTGTCCCATGTTGGTATGTAGGCATCCACTTTCTTATAAGTGAGTTTGTCCAGAGTCAGGTTAGTTAATTTGTCAGTGATTTCCTTAGTGGCCTGATCTTTCCTGTACTCAAGAGTAGACTCATAAAAAACAACATGGGGTGTTTCTTCCACAACAAGGGTTCTCGAGTTGTAAACTCTGAAAGCTCTGCTGATTTGGGAATATCCAAGGAAAATTCCTTCATCAGCTTTGCTATCAAAGGTTTTCAGTTGTCTTTTCCCATTGTTGTGAATGAAACACTTACAACCAAAGACATGAAAGTATGATACCTGAGGTTTCCTACCATTCCATAGCTCATAGGGGGTTATGCCTTGTGTTTTAATGAGCATGGATCTATTCTGAGTGTAACAGGCTGTGTGAATGGCTTCAGCCCAGAACCTTTTGGGGATTTGTGCATCAGCAAGCATGGTTCTGGCAGCCTCCTTTAGTGTCCTATTTCTTCTTTCAGCTATCCCATTTTGTTGGGGAGTTCTTGCTGCTGATGTCTCATGGGATATTCCTGACTTATTGCAAAAGTCAGTGATAATGGAATTTATGAACTCAGTACCTTTATCAGACCTTATTTTGATGATGGATAGGTCCTTTTCAGTGGATAATCTTTTGAGTAGTTCAGGTAGCCTGAGTTGGGTGTCCTTCTTGCTGGACATGAATATCACCCAAGTGAATCTTGAGAAATCATCCACCACCACCAGTGTATATTTACTGCCATTGATACTGGCTGGTGTAACAGGTCCAAAGAGGTCCATATGTAGAAGCTGAAGTATCCTGTCAGTGGAGGGAGTTATTTCACTTTTGAATGAGGCTTTGATTTGCTTTTCTTCTTGACAGGCTTGGTAAATGTGATCTTTGTTAAACACCTCATTTGGTATTCCCTCCAATAGGCTCAGCCTTGAGATCTTGTTGAGGGTCTTGAAATTCAGATGATTGAGTCTTCTGTGCCATAGCCAAGTAAGGTCACTTGAGCTTTTGGCAATGAGACAGGTCTCTTTTGGACATGATCTCCAATCTGCAAGGTAAACATTTCCTTTCCTTGACCCTGTTAGTAGTACCTGTGTATTAGATGCATTTCTTACACAACACATGTTACTTGAAAATTCAACATTATAACACTTATCACAGAATTGACTTATAGAGAGTAGGTTATGTTTTAGTCCACTGACATATGATACATTTGTTACCTGAACTGTCCCAATTATCAGGATACCATAACCTTCTGTGATTCCTTTTGAGTTGTCACCAAAAGTGACCTGAGGACCCTTCCTTTCCTTGTTGTTAGTCAGGAGACTTTGGTTGCCTGTCATGTGCCTTGAGCAACCACTATCCAAGTACCAGTCATCCTGAGAGTCCTCAACCTGCATAAAAATCAGTTCTTAGGTACCCATCTTATGTTGGGTCCTATTTGGTTAGCTGTACCTTTTGGGATCCAAATCTGCTTAACAGTCCTAATTACTTGGGACTGGCTAATTTTTCTCCCATAAACATCTACATAAACAGTGGACTCCCTAACTGTCCTGGGGGTTGTCTGTCTATAAGTGTCAGGCCTTTGTGGCACAGGAGGCTTGTTAAGTCTCATGTTCCTATAGGGCTTTAGTGCAGCTGACCTCAGGTGTTGTTGATAAGGAGGGATATAGTTTTTCTTATAGGGCATATATGAAGATAACTCCCTATAGTGAACCCTTCTGTCAGCTCCCCTGACAGAAGATTCAGGCCTGTTTGTCCTTAGCCTAGATTGTCTCCTAGAAGAAGATCTATGCTGAGGATAAGTGTACTGAACATTACTCCATTTCTTATTAGAGAGTTTTCTTTTACGGAGTTCATCTATCATGGAGTTAGTTTTGGAAAGTGTATTAGTTGTTCTAGTCCTTTTAGTGGACCTACTAGGCATTATCACCTCCCTTGCAGGTTCAGCAGGCCTTTTGCCCTTATCAAGAGTCCTTCTGGGATTCTCAGAGGACTTTACAAACACTCTTTCATTACTGCTTGTGGGTGCAGTACTGAATTGACCTTCTGAGGATGTGCATGGGAAGAATCCAATCCCATGTCTACGGTCAGAGCTGTTTTGTGAGCTCAGAATCTTCTCTATAGCCAAAGAAGGTTTATTGAGAGATTCCAGCTTTTTCAGAAGATGATCCTCAGATTCCTTCAGCATGTTTACATTGCTGATGAGGGTTTTTATTTGGATGGCTAGCTCATTGTTTTCACCAACTAGCCTGATCTGATCACTGGTCAGTCCCCTAATCAATTCATCCTTAGCACTGACCTGACTTTTGAGTATTTCTACTTCATTTGTCAGGGCAATGGTTTGGGAGCCTGAGGAAAGGTCTGCCTCTATTTCAGATTCAGCTAGCTTGTTATTTTCATTTGCTAGTATCCTGTTTTCTTCCTCAAGAGTGAGGTATGCTTCTTGCAGCCTGGAGAAGTCAGCCATCAACTGTTCTAAAGAGAACTGAAGGTCGAGATCTCCTGCTGACTCTGACTAAGGCTCAGGTGAGTGTGCTATTAATTGATAAGGATGGGATTGTACCTCAGGTTCATCATTGGCCATGAGGTATAGGTCATCATCACTGCTATCAGTGAACATTTCCTCATATGAGTTTCCAGCATCCTCATCTTCTGCCACCATTGCTCTTCTCTCCAGTCTCCTGTCCCTTTTGGCTTGCCTCTCTTTCCTTTCCTTGGAACTCAGCTGAGGGCAGTCATACTGGAAGTGGCCTGTCTTGTTGCATTGGTAGCATCTTTTCTCATCCTCATCACCTTCCTCTTTGTCTTTCCTTCTGGTTTCTGATTTTGAGGTGGATTCCTCACTCTTGTTGTTTATTTTGTATTCCTTCTCAGGCTCCTTATCATTCCTTGGAATGAACCTGGACTTCTTCTCCTTGCTATCCTGATAATATCTTTTGTATTTGCTAAACCTTGAGTTCAGCTTTTCAAATCTCCTTGCTAGAAGACTCATTTCTTCTTTCATCTCAGCCTTGCTCTGAGATTTGCAGGGCTTATTGGCTTTCTTGATCTTGGCAGGTTCTCCTTCAGAACTGTTTTCTTTGAAGGCTACTCCTTTCTCAGATGAGGAAGGCTCTTATGTAGCTCTTTTTCTATTGAGATCAAACTCATAGGCCTTGAGTTCTGAAAACACCTGCTGCATGGATATGTTGGATAGATCTTTGGTGTTCTGCATCATCACTGAATAGACATCCCACCTAGGTGAGAGTCCCCTGAGAATTTTGAGAGCAACTTCTCTCTTGGTGTAGACCTTACCAAGGGAGTTTATCTCATTCATAATATCAGTGAATCTTCCATCAAGCTGATCAATGGTCTCATTTGATTCCATTGAGAATTGTTCATACTTTTGAACAGCAACTGACAATTTATTTTCTTTTATTTTGTCAGTTCCTTCACACAGGAGTGCTAGTGTGTCCCATATTTCTTTTGTTGTTGCACAGTGGACAACTCTTCCCATGACAGAGTCAGGGATGGTTGTGTACAAGATGTTCATAGCAACATAGTTGAGGTTATGCCTCTTCCTCTCATCAGTAGTGAAATTGTCTTCATCTTTAGGTCACTCTTCTCTAGGATCATTAATTTGAGCTTGTGTGATCCTAGGATTAGCAGTCATAAAGACAAATGGGCCTTTTGTGATTGCCCTTAGCATTTCATCATACACACAGGCTAGGTGAGCCCTCGTCCTTATTTTCCAGAATTCATATCCCTCTACTAAAAACTGAGGAAGCTTGTGATGTGCAAGATGATTGAGAGGATTGGTTCCCATGTTGGAGTCTGAACTTCCAACAATATTGGTGGTGGCAGCTCCTGTGGTTGTGTTCCCTGTGTTGATAGATCCTTCTGCTTGTGTAGACATGTTTAGAAAAAAAAAACTTTAAAGATATTAGTTAGATCAGTTCAAATGACCACTCAATTGATATATGAAGGCAGTGGTTCTATGAACCCCTGCTCTGATACCACTTGTTGGTCTCAAATAGATAAAGACAGATGTATGGGGGGGAATACACCTGTCAGTACAGTTTTTTTTTAAAATTCAGTTTTACAGTGGACTTCACTTAAGATCACAGGCCACTTATAAATATCACTGGACTTGAAGGTCGCCTGACAAGTAGTCTGATGTTTTGAGTTGTGCAGCGGATTGTTATGAAAACACTTGAAATAATTAACTCATACAAAGACACAAAAGATACAGGGATTTATAGTGGTTCAGAGTTAAACTCTCCTACATCCACTTTTCCTGATTTAACAGGAGAATTCCTTTACAGGATAATAGTGACTAAGTATGATTAGTAAAGCATACAAGGAATCATCATGTAGATCATATCTTTAAGAAAATAGCAATCTCATCTTCATGCTCCTTCAAAATCACACTCTCAAAGAATCAATCTTCCCTTTTTGCAAAATTGTGAACATACTCACAACACTAGAGTCAAACTTGACCATAATTTTTCAAAAAGTCAACCTTTTTTCAATTTCTTGCAAGCACTTGCCTTTGAACCTTCTTTCATAACAATCCATGCATACTTGAATTTCTTTCCACATTGGCCACCAAGTTCTTCATCATAACACCAATCTTCCTTCCTTCTTTTCACTATACTAATCATAAGGACAAGAGAGTTCCAAAAAGGAAGGAAAAATGGCTTAAAGTGTGGTTAGCCAAATGAAAGGATTATAAGCACAAAATGGGTAGCAAAGGATATAAATATCAATGGTAGGCTCATAGGGCAAAGTGGCTCAATATAGATCAAAGAAAATGCCTCATATCATCTCATGTGAAATCAATGTCTAATGTAGCCTCAAACAAGACCAAAGCCAAGTTCTAGAGTATAATGCACATGTGTGGAACTCACATCAAAGAAATATCATCCGTTCAAGATTGAAACGGGCATCAAAAGCTCAAATTTCACGGGTAATAGGTGATCATGACTCATATCATATCAAACATGCTCAAATCATCAAAGTATCAAGCATCATAAAATCCATAGCAAACTAGACAAGACATGAATCAAATTATAAATTCACTACATCTAACATGAACTTTCAACTCATCCACACAATCATAAGCATATCTCATGCCACACTACTCTAAACTAGCAACATAATGGCAAAAATCAACAAGCAAAACAAGACATCAACATAAGCATAAGGTCCAAAACATCATAGGAACACTAAGAATCAACATAAGCATAGCACTGCAATGAGAATTGCGAAACGAAGACACCCCCCCAAACTTTTTTGGACCAAGTGTCTAAAAAGTTTGGCAAAGAGTGAAGAAAAGATCATGCAATGCTCAAGACAAAGCAAATACAACAAGAATCAACAATTAAGCTCAATATAGCAATCTAAAAATCAAGCAACAAAACCTAGGAAATGAAAGCAAATAGGGAGAGAAGTGTAAAGACATACATTGAGTTGGAATTAAGAATAGGAGAGTTGAATTGCCACTTACACGAAAATGTCCTTCTTGGCCAAGTAGGAAGAAAAATCTCCTCCTCACACCTTTCTAGAGCTCACAAATCATCAATTATCCTTGCAAATCAACAATTTGAAGATCGAACACCCCCCCCCAAACTTTTTCGGATCAAGGATCCTAAAAGTTTGGAAAAGAGTGAGGAAAATAGGATTAACAATGAATCAATGAATCAATAAAGGCATATATAAGCTCAACTAAACCAAGAAATCACCATATATACCAAGAGGCAACACCCCCAAACTAGGGTAAATCACATGCACCAACCAAGGTAAGAAAACACACTACCTCATATAAATGTTCAAGAAATCCAAAACACATCCTGTTGGTCCCAAATAGTTAAAGACAGGTGTATGGGGGGGGGGAATACACCTGTCAGTACAGTTTTTTTCGAAAATTCAATTTTACAGTAGAGTTCACTTAAGATCACAGGCCACTTATAAATATCAGTAGACTTGAAGGTCGCCTGACAAGTAGCCTGATGTTTTGAGTTGTGCAGCGGATTGTTATGAAAACACTTGAAATAATTAACTCATACAAAGACACAAGAGACACATGGATAGTGGTTCGGAGTTAAACTCTCCTACATCCACTTTTCCTGATTTAACAGGAGAATTCCCTAACCACAGGAATTCCTTATTTTAGAGTGCCAAGTTGCACTGATCAAGAATATCTCCTCTTGATCTCTAGGATTTTCACTGAGTCCTAGTCCTCTCATATTTCAGACTGAGACACTTCTCAGCTTACTTTCTTATCACTCTCAACCTTGAACCTAACTTGGTTTAAGGAGTTGAGTTTTTCCAACTAAGGTTGGGATAACCCTTACAATGAAGAGTACTATCTGGATTGGGTTATCTCAAGAGGCTTCTAAGATATTACAGTGTAAGCCTAAATACAAGGATAAATTCTAAGCAATGTAAGCACTTGGGAAACAAGAGTGATTTCGAGTGCTTGAGAGTATGAGCTTTTCAGATTATCAGTTGAGCTTGTTAGTTTTCCATTTTTAGCTTCTTCTTCAACTCTTGTATTTATAGACTTAAATTTTAAGAATTATCCGTTGGAGAGATAGTTTCAAATTCAAACTATTTTGTTGTACCAACGTTCTTCAAGATTTTCCTCAGATTTTGGATGGTCAAATCTGTGAAAATGTGGCAGTCCAACGTTCAAGAAATCTTCTTCAGATTTTGGGTGGTCAATACTCAAGCATTAATGGTTGACAGCTCATTAAATGCCTGCTTAGAGTTAATGCAGCCGCCGTTGAGAGTTGTGCCATCCTAGGTTGTTGGTTGCTTCTGAACTTGGTACTGACAGGACAGGCTTTGTGTCAGGTCCGTACATAGGTGGCAGCACCTCATTGGCCTGTCTTAATTGTTCCTCAGTCTAGTTCTAACGGTTGTAATAAAGTCTTCTGTCTTTTCATCAGTTGACTTGGAACATTCTTCTTGCAGCATTTAACACTTCATATATGTGCCTGTTGCTTCCTTATTAAATGATGAAGGCATTTAATACATCAGGTTACTTGTCTTCAGGAGTGTCCTTCAGGCTGCTTGTAGTCAGTCTCCTGGGGTACATTCTTCAGGAGGTGGGTGTATTTGCTAATTCAGCATCAGGATAGTCAATAAGCCATCAGGCTAGTCTTTCAATACATCAGACCAGTTTTTGCATGAGTAGCCTGGTACAAATTTAAACTTATATTCTAAGTTTTTATCATAGCCTCCTAACACTTTGGGCTATTATTTCTAAGTATACATAACTACATCAGGGGATTCTTTGGGATTTATCAAAACATTTTACAAGTCATTTCCCAACACATCCCTAAGCTTCAAATTCCTTCATTAAAACAACTATCAAACAAAATATCTAACTACGAAGCAAACAACAAAACAAGCAATATTTTTAAGGATGAGTTGCCTCCCATCTAGCGCTTGGATTTAACGTCCCCTAGTCGGACGCACCAATGTTAGCTAAATGGCCAAGGATAATTGGCATCCTCCCCATCTAACTCTAATCTCAAAGTTTCAAAATCAAGAAAACATGTAGGATTTCTTCCCCATACCCCTACTTTCCTTTTCATTTTATACTTATACGCACAACAAAAATCTTCTTTCCTTCTCAACTTAATCCACCCCCATCTCCTACTAACAAATATGTTCAAGAGGACTCTTAATTCACTCTTATAATCAACAAACTCAAGAGGTAAGACAAATTCACTATAAACAACATTGTCAATTAAAGCACAAGTAGAAGAGGCTAAGGGTTTAGAAATGCTTATTTCAATTGTAGGCTCCTCTTCTACTTCATTTTGTTGTTTTTCTTCCACGAAGCTCATGTCCATGAGTGGACCTTCATCTACCTCTTCTAGTTCTTCCTCATTTCCTCCTCTTGAATCATCTCTTTCCTTCTCCTCATTTTCTTGTTCTTTCACTTGATTCCTATCAAATTTAGCAAAAGAAGTAGAATCATAAATGTCAACATTAAGAGATTTAGTACGAATAGTGAAAGAAGAAGGGGTATAAGATCCTTTATCATTTTAGTTCAAGATTATCTTGAAATCTTCCTCATTTAAATCTTGATTCTCTTCAAGAAATCTATCAATTAGATCATATATGCCTTCTTTCGGTTCATCTTCCTCTTTCTCTTCTTTTTCTACTTCTTCTTCATTAGACATGTGGAGAGGAGGAGGATATGAATATGGATATGGGTAGGGAGAGGAATAAGGATAGGGATAATGGTATGGGTGGTGGTAGAATTGTTGTGGTGGTGGTTGATATGGAGATGGTGAATATGGATGAGGCTGATATGTGTATGGTTGAGGAGGGTATGTGTATTGTGGAGAATACGAGTATTGGTTGTATTCGCCCATCTTCAAGTAAGTTCACTCCTACAAAAACAAGCAAGTATCAACACTCACCAAGAATGATTGAAAACAAACAAAGAAACAATGAAAAACAAAGTAAACATCAATACAAGCCTAACAAAGTGATTGTTTCCCCGGCAACGGCACCAAAAACTTGTTTTGGAGTTGCCAGAATTCAAGGGAAACAAACAAACAACAAATAAACAAACAAAGAATCAAAGAAAAGAAAATGTAAACAAAAAACACCAACTTAACAACGAAATCATTTCCCCGGCAACTGCGCGAAAAACTTGTTTGCCAAAATCGTGTATGATTTCCACGCAAGTGTACATGGTCGTTGTTGTCGTGGCAAGTTAACCAAGTTAAATATCGAACACAGGGAAACGATGCGATATCAAGCAAGCATTGAATGTTCACAAAGGCTAATAGCTAGGAAAGCAAGAAAATCATCAAGGATTCTATCGACTATTGCAAAGCAAAGTAAATCCTAACTATCACCTCAAAGAAGTGAGCAAGTGTGAAATGTACATGGAAGTAATTCTACTATGGTTCACCTAATCCTTATCCATCCTAGCATGCAAAAGGTCTCTTGGTGTATTAATCAAGCTACCTAGTGTCTAGATCTCTCTACAACATAAGGTAAGGGCTCTATTGGATGTCTAGATCTCTCTACAACTTCCAACACTCCAATTAAGAGGTCTAGGCTAATATGCAATTCTCATTGATCATACAAGCCAAACATCAAACACTTGGTGTGCATAAAGTTCTTATAGCTCAATTCTCATTTCATTGCTAAAGCATACAAGCCATACAATCCAATTAAACATCCCAAGCATTCATGCAAGTCATTAATAAGAGAACTAATCCAACAAGATCACTAATTCATGCATAGGATTAACAAGAACTAAATTCACCATAGTATTCATACAACCATCCAAAAAAGATATTAGCCCATGGCTAATTGATAGAACAAAACAACAATTAACATTGGAATCATCATGAATATTAACTAAAACAAGAGAATTAAAGGAAATCTTACCATAGGTGAAGAAATTGAATATAATCTACAAACCTCCAAAATGCCAACTCTTGATCCAAAGCTTGAAAACATAAATCGAACCGTAGAATTGAAGCTAATAACGAGACTAAGCTAATGGAACAAATGGATTAAAGATCCAATGGTTGGATCAAAATTTATGGAAGAAAGAAGATTGAATCTAACTAAGAACCCACTAAGTAACTACATAATTCTCTCTCTAAACTAATCTAAGAACTTGGAATAATGAAGATCTAATGCTTGGAAATCTGATCCTTGAAGTATTTATAGTGCCCACAATGCTTGGTCCAAAATGCCCTTCATTAAACGGGCGAAAAGACGAAACATCCCTCGAAATTGGGCCTGTTCGGGGCATCACACGAGTGGCCTTCTGCTGCCACACGAACTGGGCTCGTGTGAGCTCCTTCTTGTGGTCATGTGGTGGATCGTCGCCCGAACCAGAGGCATGCTGCACGAGTGTGTGCCTATGGGTGCACGAGTCGAAGCTTGTGGTCACATGAGCAAGGCTTGGTCGATCCTCGACTTCTTGTTTTCTTCATATCTTGAGTTTTAGAGATCCGATTGACTCGATTCTTCTTGCGTTGCGACCCTCTCTTCGAACTCTTCGACATGGTATATCATTTGTCTCCATTGGATCAACTCATAATTTCTGGACTTTTCTCAAACTTGCTCGTTTCTTCCTCGTTTTGTTTGTTTTCACCTATAAACATAACTTTCTAGCCAAAAAGGGTTAATAGCACAATTTATACCAAATTAGGGTCAAATATGAATATAAGCACATCAAAACCATAGAGAAATTGATGCAAAAAGATACAATTATGACCCTAATCAGACTGCTAATCGACTAGTCAAACAAGCTGCTAGGTATACCCATGTTGATGGGCAACTATATAAAAGAAGATTCTCCCTACCACTGCTTAAGTTCTTGTCGCCACAAGAAGGCCAGAATGTGCTGGAGGAAATTCACAAAGTAGTTTACTGCAGCCATATTAGGGGACAGGCTCTAGCCTACAAGACTAGAGTTGTCAAAACGGGCCCGGTCCATTGGGCCGGCCTGAAAAGTCCGATTTTAAGGACAAGACGGGCCTCAAAATCATAGGCCCAAAAGTAAGTGGGTCTATTTAGCCCGGCCTGGGTTTGACTCGATTTTTATAGGCCGATTCGACCCAATATATATATTTTTTAAAATATATTTTTTATATAATACTTCTTTTATTAATCTTTTCTATATTCTTATGAGTTATACTACTTTTATTTTGAATTTTTTCTTAGATTTTATATTGTTTTAAATACTTTCAATAAGTATTTTATTTGTATAAATTTGGTTAAGGAATATGTGCATCTTCATTGAAACTTCTTCAAAAGATAATTTTAATCAAAAAATGTTATCTCAATTGATTAATTAATTAATTTGTATTATTAAAAATATGAATTAGATAAGATTGACAATATTTTATTCAGAATTTTAATACTGTTACTTTATTTAATTAGAAGTTTCTATGTTTGTTAGTATGAATTATAATTCAAACTTATTAGAGGGATGTTGAATTAGTTGTTTAATTTATTTATTTTTTTATGAATTTGAGTTTATAAAGGATTGTTAAAAAATTATTGTCTGGATTTATTTTGTGAATTTGAGTTCATTAAGGTTAGTTGAATTACTGTTGTTATAATATTATATAGAAATTTGAGTTTTATTTTAATTATTAAATTATTTTTGGAAAATTAAATAAAAATTTATAACTATTTTAGTAGTATTTGTATACAAAATTACCAAATGATAAGATAAATATAGAAATCAAATGTAATGACGATATATTAAAAAAATTTAAAAATCAGACCGATTTGGCACGTTAGCCCGTCTTGGGCCAGGACTTGCTTGAAAATATGTGGCCCGGAGAGAAATGGGCCGGGCTGGGCTCGAACAAAAAATCAACATGTCCCGGTACGCCGGTCCGGCCCGACCCATTTGACAGCTATATACAAGATAATAAGGCAATGATATTATTGGGCTACACTGCATAAAGACACCATTAACTTTGCTCGTAAATGTCAGTACCATTTAATGTATCTACGCCCAACATAAATCTTTCAAATTTTCACTCATTACTTTTATAAAAAGTTGGAATTTGGGTGGCCAAACGTTTTAAAAGTTAACACGCGTACTGACACATACGCATTACCAATGAATTGCAAAGGTCGAGTAATTTGGGCCTTTGGATCAAGTAATGCAAAATGTCAGTCTATCGGATCTACCGATCAGTTTTGACACGATTTTTGAAAGCTGCTCAAGTTATCTCAAAAAATCTCATATAAATACCTAATCTCAATACTGTTTGTACTCTTTACAATCACTTACAATTTCTCTCTGCAATTACCTCTATTTTCTATCTCTCTATCAATCTCTGTTTCTTTAGCTCTAATGGTTTCCACAGTTTCTACTAACTACAAGAAAATAGTAAAGAGCAAGCACGCTGAGATGTGCACTAAGTTCGAGATCACTAGGAACCCAAGTACTCCCATATGATCCCTTGCTCGCCATCAAAAGACTCCAAATTTGAAAATGTGTTGCCTGCATCATCTTCACGAGCAGATTTCTCGACTTCTTAGTCACTAGATGGTTGGACTCCCTCGCGCTCAAGGGAGCGAACAATAGAGACTGCATCCGAGTCTGAATCCAGCATGACGATGGTGATCAGGTGATCAGTTTTACGATTAGAAATTATACGGCTCGATACGAATGCCATGGTAAGTTATTTTTAAGGGAAGAAAGAAAAAGAGAAAAGAAGGAAAAATGAACGAAAAAGATTGAAAATTCCGATGAAGAGACAATGTAGAAGATGAACAATTACAGTGGCAACAATGTTTTTGGCCAAGAAAAATTTCTTAGACTTTTTTCTCAAATTTACGAAATACGATAATAAAATCAAAGAGAAGATGAGGAAACTAAGAGCGAATCTAGAAATAATGATCGAACGAACGCCAGAATCTAGGAAAGAATGTCGTCGGAGTTATGTGAAGTTTTTCTAAGAATTCTACTATGAAGTGAGCAAATGCGCAAGAGAGGAAAATGTACTAAGGGAGAAGATCTCTTTAGAATTAACGAAATTGTTGAAATTTTTTACAAGATTAGCGTACGTTTCTATGTCAACTGACACGCTAATCGAAAAAGATGCCTCGTATTCCTCGACGTGCATACCACAACCTCAATTTGGTTGCTCACCGCATTAGTTGGTTGCCTCCTATGAATTGAACGCCAATACCCCAATAGATGTTGCTCGCCGAGCTATGAAAGCGTAAATCCCAGCCTAGTTTGCTTGCCAATTTACTAGATATCCACCCTAGCAAAATCAACACTTCATGATGTCCAAGATTAGAGGCTAAATTGGGGGCAATTGTTGATAGGCGAGCAAAAGATCATGACAAGTGCGATCAAGAAATGGGATCAACGAGCAGGATCAACTAAACACTGATAATGACTGCAGCAAATGTGAACTGCAGGGCACATATTGATGAGTGACGAGCAACTTAAGAGTGGAAGCTCCAAAGAGTTGCTCGCCCCATACACTTGACTGCAGAAAGCTCACTAAGTGTTGCTCGTGACACATGTCCCATAAAAGCTAACCGTGACAGATAAGCTAAAGTTTCTCGCCGATCACCCCCGAAGCTCCAGGAGGAGACCAGAAGGCTCATCCAGGTGTATTTAGTAAAATTCACTTATTTACAGCTGTACTAAGGCTAATGTGACAAGTGTTAAGACACTTGTCACATAATTAGCCCATGTTAGTTATAATAGTGACACCTTATCAACATGCAAATGTATAAATACAAGTCTTTTACACAAATAAATGGATTATTAGCCTCAATTAAATTATTCTAGCTAAAATATTTGATGAATATTTAGATTAATCAACCACGTTAATCCCTCCAATAAGGAAAGATCACCAACATTTGGAATCTGTAATTTGTGATTTTTTCTAAAGTACTACTGTAACAATACACTAAAGTGCAGACATATTTTTTTCAATAGTATTGTAAATAATTCTAAAGTATTTTCGCGTTGTAAAAATACACTAAACTACTATCGCGTCTCACCGGGAAAAATATCGATTGGAAAATTTAAAAAATTATGAACAATAACGGTTGGAAAAAAATGAACATTATAATGTAAAATACCGAAACAAATACATATTTAAAAGTATTGTTGTGTTTCACCGAAAATATGCTGATTGGAAAATTACTTTAAGAACAGTGATAAACAGTAAAAAAGATATTCATATTAGAATGAACAGTGATGAACAACAAAGAATATTGTCAATTTCATCAATGTGTTTTGGCCCTAATTATAAATTAGAAAAATATGAGCCCTTATTTGTATTTAGGTCTTTAGCTTTGCCCTCAATATATAGTAAGTTTCCTAGAATATATTTAACCTCTGGGATCTCTAAGTATCTGATATTCTAATGAAAAGATAAATCTACATGGTAATTAAATTATTAATATTATATTTAATTTTTAAAAAAAAGATTGAAGACAAAAAAAAAAAAAAAAAACGTTGGTGATTTGGGCATATAGAAAATGATTATAGAGAAATAATTATAAGAAAAAAAACATTACTCTAAATGAAAAACAATTATTTTATTTTAAAAATAATATTATTAATTATCTTTTATTTTTCGTTAATTACCCTACTACCTTATACTCAATATCATTTTCATAAATAAATTCACAACCAAGACGCCACTTATATAATTTAAAGGTTACATATGCAATTATACCTTCCATTTTGGAAGTGTGTTTTGATTCTTCTAACTTCCATTTTATCCAAGATTAAATCTTAAAATTGCCATTATAAGTCAAATCCAAATGAACTTATATCGAGCTTGTTAAAATTGCAGTCAAAATCGTATAGGTGAATAATTTCGTATTTTTTACGAAATTTTGTAAGTATCATTACTATTAGTATATTACTAATTTTATTTCTCAAATCGAAAAACCATAACATATATATTCTTCTTAATCAACAACTAAATACACGAACATGTTCATGACACTACAAAAAAGACGGGTTTTAGAGACCGCCATAGCGACCGCCAAACGGTCGCAAAACATTATTAGCGACCGTTTTTGCGACCGCTTATGGCGGTCGCTAAAACAGTAGTCGCAAACATTTAGCGACCGCTTTTTCAAAGGCGGTCGCAAATTAACGACCGCCAAAACGGTCGGAACAGTGGTCGCAAAAATGTCCGGGTATTGACTACGTATGGTTTGGTTTATTTTTGCGACCGCTCATATGCGGTCGTTAAATATAATTTAGCGACCGCTAATTGCGGTCGCAAAATATTATAATCATTATAATCATAAATTTTAAAATAAATTTGCGACCGCTTTATGCGGTCGCTATATTTATTTTAACGACCGCCTGTGGCGGTCACTAAATATTTTGTATATTTATAATAAGAAATCATATTTCTTTTTTGTGACCGCTAAATGCGGTCGCAAAGTATTATTTTGCGACCGCCTTTAAGCGGTCGCTAAATTATTTACGTAACAAAAAAATGTGGCCAAGATGGTTCGAACCCAGGCCTTTTCTCGAGGCTGGCTGGGCTCGAACCACTTGGCCACGGACCCAGCATCTTAACCATATTATCACACATTTTATATGAGCCTTAT
>JAPKLY010001752.1:8653-28420 GCA_026898435.1 Prunella vulgaris
AAAAAAAGAATGTGTATCGAATTGAAACTTTTTAAAAGGTTGAAATTTTTTATAATAATCGTGAAGTTCAGGATTAAATTGAAAGTTGAGTAAAATGTGGTGTATTTATATAGAATTAACCCTAATATAAATGAATTTTGTCAAAGGAATATCATTATTTGTGATACCTGAATTTTTTACTACTCAAGTGATAATATATTTCATGTTTTGTTTGAATTTAAATTATTTATGTATTAATTTATAATTGCTTGAATATATTTTATTCATTATGTGCACTTAAATTATTATCATGATGTTTACTATTTGAGTGCATTTTATAGTATTCATATGTTACTTGTGATGTTGTTGTTGATAGAATTTGCTAATTGTGTTTGTTATGTGTCTATTATAGTGTGTTAATTCTACCAAACAATCACCCAAGAAATATGTTCTTGAGTGGATAATATAGAGAGGGAAAGTGGAGAGTTTAGAGAGAGAAAATCTTGTGTATTATCCTTGAAATCTCTGTAATAGTACAAGATAGGTCTTATTTATAGGTGTGCAAGTGTAGGGTAGCACCTTACGAGCCTATTTGGCTTCCGGTGTTGACGAAGGTCCGTAACCCTCGTCTTAATCCCTCACAACGCTCCCTTTACAATGCCTCATTCTACTGCATATACATGTTCTCCCTATCTATACATCTGATACTTGGGCCCTCGAGCTGGGCGAGGTCCTTGGCGAGCTCTCGAGGCGGGCTCCTCAAGTAAGCTTCGTGGGCGAGCTCCCATGCGAGCTCACCTCTCACATCTGGTCGATCAGCTGGCTTTAGGCTTTTGGGGGCTCGGGTGAACTCCTCATTCACCTCACCGAGCTCCCTTATGTTGTGGCATCCCTGCGAGCTAGCGACCTGTTGGACCTTCGCAATAGTTCCACGATTATTGTTAGTTAGTTCGTCTTGTCAACATTTGCCCCCCAACTCGCCCATATCATGACTTGTCCAATGTGTCGGCGGGCTGGCGTATCTCCTGGATCAGGACTCGAATGTCGGCGAACTTCCCTCGGGCATGTGCCGATCTATGAGGGTGAGCTCCCCCCGTGGCGGTTCGCGGGCCGAAATGGTGTGGGATTCCAGGCATCGTGCACGCCTTTTCAGGCGTTGTTTCCCGCGCCAATTATGACAACTTTCAAATTCTTTGCGAATCGGTCCCTGCACTCTACGAATATCCTAGCTCGCCCCCTTACATATAAATAGAAGAAACCAAGTTAATTTTTCACTTTTACCCTTCCGAATTCTCAGAGCTTTCTCCGGCGATCGTGTTCTTGCGCGTCCGATGAATTTTTGAAGGCTCTTCAAGGTAGAATCCGGTTTCTTTCCACTTTTCTTCTTTCCTTTGTAGATTTTCTTTGTTTCCTCTCCCCGTTCTTCGAGTCTCTGGAAGTTTTGGACATTTCTGGTGATTTTTGCCACTCTCGACTATCCTCGTACCGTAACTCCGGTGATTGGATTTTTTTGGACTGTTTTGGAACCATTCGGAACTCGCATAAGCCATGTCGAATCAATCTTCGAGTCGGACTTTGTCGAACCGTAACCCCGAGAAATGCCCCGCAACTGGAAATGAGCCGCTCCCCCTCGTCGCCCCAATAATGATCGATTCGGGTTCCGAGTTAGCCTCCGTAGCTCGCCCGGACTCCAGCGAGCTATTGGGTGAGGTCCGAACCAATTCGGGGGAGGAAGCCGCTAACTCCGGCCAGAGCGAGGAATCCTACCTCCGCGAACTCTGGCGAGATTTTGAGCTGGCTTCAAATGACGCTCTGGCCGAGGATGAGGAGGTCGCCGAGGCCACGGAGGATGAAGAGGTCGCTGAGGCCGGTGAAGAGGTCACCGCGGTGGATGAGCCCGAGGGCGACTTCGACGAGGTGACCATCGAATACCTTCGCTCCATTGGTTTCCCAGAGCCCCAACTCCTCGAGCACCAGGTCTCCGGCGAGGTCGTCCACCCTTTCGATTGAGAGGAGTATGTTGCCGAGCATGTGGCGAATTTCCCCTGCCCAGACTGAGTACTCCCCGTCGATCTAGAGGAGGTCGCCCCGTCTGATTACAAAGCCGGCGAGGTAGTGAGTATTATCAACGAGTACTCCCTTCCCAACATACGCAAGAAATTCCGCATCCCGCTCGACATCTTCATGTATGCTCCAGAAAAGAACGAGCGGGCTGATTCGCCCCCCGAAGGGTTGACCGCCATCAACATCCATACCCTTGAGGCCGGGCTCACATTGCCCCTGCACCCGATCATCGGCCAGTTCCTCCTTGACAGAAATCTCGCCATCACCCATTTCACCCCCAATGCCTGGAGCAATCTCCTCGCCGCCCTATCCGTCTTCGGACTAGAGGGCTACGAAAACCGATTGATCTCGACGGACCTGGGCGAGCTCTTCGTTGTGACCCGGCAAGTAAAGGACGGTCAAGGATACTATTACCTCAAAGCTCGCCCTGGGGAGAAGTTTTTGGGAGTGCTTCCGAACAAAGTTCGTGATTGGAAGGAGCAGTTCTTCTTCATAGATGGAGACTGGCGAGCTTCCGACACTTACTCCGGGCGAGGCGTCCGTATACCCTCCCCCGAGGGATACGGGGAGGCTAGCAGTAGGTCGCCCCTTTCGGTGTGTGTGGGTTAGATTAGATTTACTAATCTAATTCTCTTTCTTTTTGCAGTTCCGAAACACTCCAAGTCCAGTCGGGGGAGACCCAAAGTGTCGATTGAGTTCGACCTGGTGCGAGCTATCTGTTGCCTGAGGAGCAAGAAGGATAGGGACATCGCCCACTTGTGCAAGCACCACTGCCTTCGACTTGCTGGTCTCCACACCTTGCCCCATCACCTCGCCCTCCAAGGTCCCGAGCTCCCGAGTCTGTAACTTACCTTAGCTCGCTATTTTTGATGTGTAGCTCGCCCAGATATTGACTCCTGTTTCATTTTATGTAGGTGGTAGCTGGGTTGCGTTCCCTATTGCCGAGGTCCCGGAGGCATATCACATCTTAGTTCGCTGGATTGTTATGGGTCCCCCTCCCCCGAATAGACTGTCCTTCCCCTCGACTCTCGCCCTCGAGGCGAGCAAGAAAGCTGAGCTCGCCGCGAAGAAAGGTGAGGTCGGGGGTTCCGGAGCCCAGAAGGGGGCGGCCAAGACTTCGGTCAAAGCTCCACCCCCACCAAGACAACGCAGGTCGCCCGGACCAACAGAGGTGGTGGGCGAGGTTCCACCACGCCCGAGCGAGCTGCCCCCACTTCGAAGAGAGGATCCCAAAGCGGCGATGGGTCCCGAGCGAGCGAGGGTGAGGCCTTAGCTCGCAAGAGAGCTCGGACCGGTCCCCGTGGTGAGGTGGAACTGGAGGCAGCCGAGTGAGCTGACGCGAGGTCGGCCCACTCGACTGCCCCCTCGGCAATTGAACCTCTCGGGAGGTTGTCTCCCTCCCCATCACCCTTCGGGGTGAAAACGAATGACGACACACTGTTGGGTTGGGACCCCGAGCGAGTTCAGTAAGTAGCTCGCCCTCTTAGCCTCCATTTTTGTTGCTTTCTTGTGTTTTCGCTTTCTAACTCCAACTGCTTTGACCTCGCAGCTACGCCCCCATTGCGCATCCCAATAGGCACGAAGTCCTCCATTCCTATGAGCGTTCTCGCTCTCTCACCTCAATGTGCTACCTCCCACCGGGCCTCGCCCGGAATACGATAAGCGAGGTGCCGAAGTTTTGGTCCTCCCCCAACTGGCGACCGTTGAGGGCCAAAACTTGGCCGAGAACCTCCTACTCTCGGCGTACCATGCGAGTGGGCTGCTGCTCGCGAACCAGAAAGCCATCGAGCAGGCCACTCAGTCGGAGGAGGGTCGGCAAAAGAGGAATGAAGCCTTCCTGCAGATGGCTGATACCGCCGATAAGGCGAAGAAGGCCCGGGATCTCACCGAGAAGAGTGCTCTCGAGCAACTAGGCGAGCTCCAGAGGAAGTTCGACGCCATCCAACGCAATGCCGACGCTCGGGTGAAGGCTAAAGAGGAGGAGTTCGCCCAGAAACTCGTTGACAGAGACGGCGAGCTCATCGTGGCTCGGAGAGAGGTTGACCTCCAGCGCGGCTTATTTAAGACCGCCGACGAGGAATGTACCAAGCTCAGAGAGGAGCTTTCGGTGAAGACCAATGAGGTCACCGAGCTCCGCAATGACGCGTCCTCCTCGGCGAGCTTGGATATGGCGAAGATAAATGAGGCCTCAGATAAGGGGTTCGTTCAGTGCTACGCTGAAGTCGTCCGAACCATCTGGTGGGGGCGAGCTCACAAGGATGATGAGCTGAAGGCGGTGGTGGGCGACCTCCGGGACTGTTTGGACCGAGCCCCCTTTCCCGACGAGACCGAGCAGGACATAGGTGACTTCCCGGAGCTTGGGATCCCTCTCGACTTCATCCCGGCACGTTTCAAAATAATCAACACCGTGCCCGTGCCGGAACTGAACGTCGCCGCTGAGGAGGAGGTCGCCAACGAGAAAGGGTGGATTCCTCTCACCGTCGAGCAGCTCCAGGAAGCCGTTGGAGATGCGATGATTGACACCTCGGGGTTCGACACCAGCGGGCTCACAGGCGACATCACTACGTTGCCTGCCCTTCCTACCGAGGGTGAGGTCGCCGATCCCGAGGTCCCCACCGAGGTCCCTGCTCAGATTGCCCCGCCGCTCCGCAGACTTAGAGTAGCTTTTTCGCTTTTTAGATTTTTCGCAAAGTTGTAGTAGCTCGTCGGGCTGCATGGCTCGCCCAGAATGAGCTTCATTTTTGTAGTTTTCCTTTTTGTCGAGTAATTCGAGCTCGCCGGGCATGTGTAGCTCGCCCAGAAGGAGCTCTTTTGCATTTCATACACGGTCAGCTGGCCGACCTTTGTGGCCAGCACCACCTCGTATACTTAGAAAATTTTCAAGTATTTTTTACTTGAAAGTTCCTTAAGTGTCTTTTGAATGAAACCTGATCTTCTGTTCCAACTTTGTCTTCGCTTACATTTTTACGCTCACGTTATAATTTTAATAGGCTCGTTTATATATTTTTTGGGTACTTAACTGTTCGTTTTACTCTACTTTTGAGAAGCGAATCGTTCGTTTTACATCACTTAGGACTACGAATTGTACCTCCGTTTGTATAGTACATATTCTTCGTCTTACACCACTTAGGGCCGCGAATCGCTCGTCTTAAACCACTTAGGGTGGAGAGTTGTACTTTGTTTAATTCACGTTGGGCAATTGAGTTTCGTGAACCTTGCCTTAGACGTTTTTCCATCTTTTTTGCGAATTTTTCTAACTTAAGGCAGTTGGTGCTTAGTGACCCTTTAGGAGGGGCACCTTCGCGACCTTGGGCACTTTGGCCTTTGCCTTCGAGCATTTTGGTTATAACGTTTGGGACCTTGGTCCTTGCGCATTACGAGGCTTCGAACACTGGGTGGATTATGGACCTTCGAACAGTGGGCGAACTATGGGAGCTCGCCTAGTTGGTAAGCTGTAGGAGCTCGCATAGTTGGCGAGCTACAGAAGCTCGCATGGATGATGACTTTTTCTGACTTAATAAATTTTTCCAACTTCTTATAGCAGCGTAATTTACATTGGTCGCCATCAACATTTCTGATGCGAACCTTCGTCTAATCTATTACAGAATCCTGGTCTATTGATAAAACTTTTTCAAGTGGGCCGCACTCCAGGTGTATGACGAGGTGTTGCCTTCTGCGTCTTCGAGGTCGTAAGTACCGTTTGGCCAGGTTGCGGTAACTCGGAACGGTCCTTCCCAGTTTGACCCGAATACACCTGGTGGGGCCATCAGTTTCTTTTTCAACACCAGGTCCCCAACCTTGAACTTTCGGTCTCGGACCTGGGAATTGTAGTACTTCTCAGCTCTGCGCTTGTAGGTGGCGTTTTTCATTTCCGATGAAGCTCTGGTTCCTCGATCAGATCTTTCTCTACTGCCAAGGCTTCGTCATTCTTTTCTTCATCAAATCCTACCACCTTCCAAGTTTTGTTCTGAACTTCGACGGGTACTATCGCTTCAGTCCCGAAGGCTAAGGCGAACGGGGTCTCTTCGGTGCTGGCTCGGCATGATGTTCTGTAAGACCATAGGACCTCCGGGAGTTCGTCCGCCCAGTTACCCTTTTATTTTCGAGGCGGAGCTTCAATGTGTGTTTCAAGATTTTATTGACCACCTCAACCTGACCGTTTGACTGTGGATGGTACGGCGTCGAGTAGTGTTTCTTGATGTTCCACGAGTTGCAGAAGTCTCTCAGCTTTTGGCCGTCAAACTGCCTTCCGTTATCTGTGATGATCGACTGTGGGAGTCCGAACCGGCAGATCAAATTCTTCCAAATAAAGCCGATCATCCTCTCTTGCGTTATCATTGTGAGCGCTTCGGCCTCAACTCATTTGGTGTAATAGTCTACTGCTACAACAACAAACTTTACACCACCTATGCCAGGTGGAAATGGGCCGATCAAGTCGATACCCCATTTTGTGAAAGGCCACGGGCTGAAGACTGACTTCAGTTGGTTGGCTGGGGAGTGGATATTAGGTGTAAAAATTTGACATTTTCGGCACCTTCGCGCGAAGCTAATGGCATCTTTACGAAGAGTGGGCCAATAGTACCCTTGTCTGATTGTCTTGTATGCCAAGACTTGCCCCCCAGCGTGACTTCCGCAAATTCCTTCGTGAATTTCTTCTAACACTTCGAACCCTTGCTTCTTAGATAAGTATTTGAGTAGAGGTAGAGAGAATCCACGTTTGTAGAGTTGGTCATCCAGCAGCGTATATCTGGCAGCTTGTTTCACTAGCCGACTAGCTTCCCAGGTGTCCTCGGGGGTTGTTCCGTCCTTTAAATATTTTTGGATCGGAATGCACCAGTCTTCAGCGTCTTCCTGCCCCCCACTCGAAGTTTGATTTACTTTGTAATCGAACGTCGAGGGGTTCTTTAGTTTGGTGACTACAACCTCCGTGACCTCGGCTTCGCCGTTGCTGGTAACAAGTCGGGCTAGGGCATCTGCTTGAGTATTCTCCAGTAGTGGTATCTGATTGATGTAAACCTGCGTAAACATCGAGATCAGATGCGCGACTATCTTCTGGTAGGTCATCATCTGCTGGTCTTTCGCATCATAATACCCCCGGACTTGGGATATTATTAGCTGGGAATCTCCGAAAACTTGAAGATTGGTTGCCCCCACAACTAATGATAGCCTAAGTCCAGCTATCAAAGCTTCGTACTCCACCTCATTGTTGGTTGCTCTGAAGTCGAACCGAATTGCGGAGGTGAAGACTTGTCTGTCCGGGCTGATTAGGATTACGCCGGCACCTGCTGCTGTGCTGGTTGATGATCCGTCAAGGTAAAGGTGCCACAGAGCTATACGTCCCCTTGTCGGATCTTGTGGGAAAGTTAGCTCGATGATAAAGTCGGCGAGCGCTTGTCCCTTGATCGTTGTTCGGGGTGCGTAGGTTATACCGTATTGGCTAACTTCTAGTGACCATTTTAGCAGACGTCCGGTGGTTTCTGAGCGTTGTAGTATTTGACGTAGTGGGAACGTCGTCAGCACCTCCACTGGATGGTCAAAGAAGTAGGGCCTCAATTTTCTAACACTCATCACCAGTGCATAAGCTAGCTTCTCCGTCGGGGTATACCGCAACTCAGCCTCGTGCAAGACTTGGCTTACGTAGTATACTGGTAGGTGTGTTTTTGCCTCTTCTCGGACCAGGACGAAGCTGATGGCAACCTCCGATGCAGCGAGGTACAAGTACAGCTTTTCGCCAGGTATTGGCTTTGACAGGACCTGCGCATCGGCCAGGTAAGCCTTAATATCTTCGAAGGCTCGTTGGCATTCGCTTGTCCACACGAAGTGGTTTTTCAGGTGTAGCTTGTTGGCCTTGGCCGTTTCCTTGTACCTTCGTGTGTTTGCCTTGATTGCCTCGAAGAAAGGATGATTTCGATCGCCGGACCTGGAGATGAACCTGTTCAGAGCTGTCATACATCCGGTCAACCTTTGGATTTTCTGAACAGAGTCAGGGACGCCCATCTCGATTATGCATTGGACCTACGTAGGGTTGGCCTCTATCCCCCGCTGGCTCACCAGGTGACCTAGGAACTTTTCTGAATGTACGCCGAAACTGGTTTTCTTGGGGTTCAACTTCATGTTGTAGTGGCGTAGTATGTCGAAGGTCTGTTTCAGGTGGTCAAGGTGATCCTCATTTCTCAAACTCTTGACAACTATGTCATCCACGTACACCTCCATAGACTCGCCAATGTGTTGGTCGAACATTTTATTCACCAACCTTTGGTAGGTTGCTCCGACGTTGATAAGTCTGAACGGCATCCTTTCCCAGCAATACATGTTTTTGTTGGTGTAGAACGTCGTATGTTCCTGGTCATCTGGGTGCAACGCTATCTGGTGATAGCCCGCAAAGGCATCCATGAATGTCATCATCTCGTGGCCTGCGGTGCTATCTACGAGCTGATCGATGTGAGGTAGTGGGAAGTTGTCCTTCGGACATGCTTTGTTCAGGTCCGTGAAGTCAATGCATAGCCTCCACGTCCCGTTGTGTTTCTTCACCAGGACGGGGTTCGTGACCTACTGTGGACACAAGGCTTCCTTGATCAGCTTGTTGTCCAACAACTTCCCCACTTCAATGGTTAGAGCTGCGTATTTGTCTGGTCCATATTTCCTTCGCTTTTGGCGCACGGGTCTCCTCGTCGGATCTATGTTAAGTCGGTGGCAAGCATGTTCCAACGGGATCCCCGTCATATCTTTATGGGACCAGGCAAACACGCCCAGGTTGGACATCAAAAATAGCTCCATCCTTGACCGGTACGGTTCGGGTAACTCGGAACCTATGAAGAGCTCCAAGTCCCTTTCCGGGTCCACCGGGGAGTGCTGTCAGTTCTTCCATGGGGGTGGCTTTCCTTTTCTGGTTTTTCCACCTAGGGTCGCTGATGAACTCGTCCCACTCCTCCTGTGACATCTGCGCTGGTTCATAACCTAGGCGCGGTTCGAGGTCATCAGTGTTGCTTTCAACTTGGGGAGGTTCATCAACTGTCAGCATTTCTGGTGGTTGCTCAACCTGGGAAGGTCCTCCAACCTGGGGAGCTGGGTCGACATCCATTTGCGCCGGTCCCTGACTTCCATGAGGTTCTCCACCTTGGGTTTCTTGGTCCACCTCCATGGGCGCAGGTTGCTGTTCTTGCGCTGGTTCCAACACTTGGTTATTTTAGGTTTCTTCTATTCCCTCCATAGGTGCCGGTTGTGTGCCTTGCGCAGGTTCCCAGACTTGGTTGTTTTCCGGCAGATCGCCTACCTCCATCAACTCGGTTTCTGTTGAGATGATGTCTAGGATGTTGGGCTCGTCTACCAGAATCTGTACGTCCTCTTCAAGGAAATGGACCTGCGTCACGAACTTTTTGACCCGACCATCTTTAATTTGGAGTAAACACTCTCGGGCCTTTTTCTGGTCGCCTTTTATAGTTTCGGCATCCTTTGGGGTTGGGAATTTCAAACAGTAGTAGTAGGTCGAACACGCCACTTTGAATTCATTGATAAAGGGGCGGCCAAGGAACCCATTGTAGGAAGACTGCTGGTCGACAACTAGGAAATCTACTAACCTAGTCAGTCTCCTTTCGGGGTCCTCAGCCGATACAAGCTGAACGCTCAACCTAATACTGCCTAGGGGGACGGTTACAGCTTCTCCGAACCCCACTATCCTAGCATTGCTAGGTTCTAAATACGACTCAAAATCACCTAAGGCATCTAAGGTGGATTTGAAGAGAATGTTGGTGAAGGCGCCGGTGTCCACAAGTAGCCTGTGAACTCGGACGTTCATGATGTTGGCGGTTATCACCAACGAGTCGTTGTGGGGCATCAGTACCCCCTCCAGGTCCGCCGAGGAGAATGTCAGCTCATCATTGAGTTGTACGACGGGCCTGGGGATGGAGCTGCCTTCCTGGACCTGGTTTATGGCCCGGATCTCAGCCTTCCTCTTTCTCTTGGAAATGGAGGATCCTCCGTCTTGGAGACCTCCGGCAGCTCCAATTTCTTCCTCGAGAACTAAGAGTTCTCGAGTGGGCTCCAGGTTTTGCTGAGGATGGGGAGGTCCCCTTCGCCTATTCTGAGGTCCGCGTTGGCCCACGTCCTCCCCTTCGTCATCGGAGGCTTCCCTCCTCTCGAACCTGGGCCTCTTCGCCGGTGCCTTCTTCACAAACTCGGCCAGCTTCCCATCCTCATAGAATTTCCAGAGTTGTTTGAAGAGGTCTCGGCACTCGCTGGTGAAGTGGCCGATGGACTGGTGATAGGCACAGTACTTGTTGGGGTTGAGCTTCGCGCGGTCCTGGCGAATTCTCCTTGGCTCTTCCAACAAAGCTTTGTCTTTAACCGCCGTAAAGACGTGGTCAACGGAGACGGTGAGGACTTGGTTGAGCTTCTCCTTGAACTCGTCTCCGTCACCGAAAGCTTTTAAGTTCCGGGGAGCTTTGTATGTGCCCCCGGACTTCTTCCCGTAGGGCTTCCTCTCCTCGGAGGCACCGACCTCTTTCTAGAGGGCCTCCTGCATGGCCACGAACACCCCCGCCTTGTGGAGAAATTCGGTGTAAGTGTTTGGACATGCGAGGTGCATTTCCTTCCAGAGGTCGGTCCCCTTTCGGAGTCCAGCCATCACCGCAACGACTTTGGTGTCCTCACTCACCGGTTCGCCTTCCAGCAGTCTTTTGTCGAACCTCTCCAGGTACTGCTGGTCGGTCTCGTTCTCGCCTTGGTGGATGTTGGCGAGGCGGTGCTTCTGGGTAAGGTAGGATCCAAACCCGGAGAAGTGGGCCAAGAACTCCCGCTTGAGTTGGCCAAATGAGTGGATTGACCCCGGGGCGAGTGACGAGAACCAGCGGTGAGCTCGGTCCCCGAGGGTCAGCGGGAAGTTCCTGCATTGAGTGCCGTCGGTGGCACCTACGGAGATCATGTAGTCCGCATACTTGGCCAGGTGGACCTTCGGGTCGGATTCGCCCTCGTATGCGGACATCACCGGGAAGTGGATCTTCTTTTGGACCGGTGCCCGGAGGATAGCAGGTGCCAGCGGAGATGCGGGGAGAGTGGTGGCGTCAGGTCCGCCAGATTTTGCTGCTACTTGCAGTTGTAGCATTTCTACGGCCTTTTTTAATGTGGTCAGCTCGTCATCGTGGGTCACCTCCGGCGGAGGTTGCTCGAAGGTCGTGCGCCTCGTGGACGCACGCCCCCGAGGTGCCTCACTCTGGGGTGACCCCTCCGTGGTGGGTAGGAACTGGTGCCCGCCATGTGGGCCCAACCTGTCGGTCGTGGGCCTCCTCAACCGGTCGTGGGCGGACCTGCGAGGCTGTAGGTCCGACTCTCCCCTCTGGGACATAGCCGGGGTCGCCGTCCGCTCGACTTCCTCGCACCTCGGCCCTAGCCTGCCCTGGAGGACCTCCCTCCTCAGTGATTGGTGGGTGGCGGATGCTTCGGTGTAGGCCGAAACTCGCCCAGCATGTGTAGCCGGCTTCTCCACCACCTTGGCCTTCCCAGCACGCTCCCTGTGTTGGCGAGCTTGGACAGAGCTCGCCTCCTGCTCGGACGGGAGGTCGCTGTAGTGGCCCCGGGTCTGGGTGCCTTGGGTCGGCCTGGTCTGCTCCCTGGCTTCAGTGGCTGGAGCTCGCCGAGGTACTAGGACGAGCTCGTCGAGCTGCCTCTGTTGCAACCTTTGCAAGGTTGCAATCGTGGGTTGGAGCTCGTCGGGGTCATTGGCGAGGTCCCTCAGGGCAGGGTTTAAATCCTCCTGAGTCACTACAACTCGCAGAGGTCGCGGAGCTCGGCGCGAAATCTCTCCTTCAGCCTGGCCCTGGTTGCCCTCCTTCCCCCTCCGGGTGTTCGCCGAGGTTTGCTCCTTAGGCATTTTGGGGTTTTGGAGGGGGTAGCTCGCCGAAGGTCGCCGAGGTCGTGGTCTCCGGCCAGGGTGAACTTGTCCGAGTTTTCGTCTAGCTTTACGTGTAGCAAATTATCCGAGATCCGGTTTATTAGTGTACACGCGTGCGTTTGAAAAAAATTTCAGACAGAATTTGGAAATCCAAAAATTTGGATTTTTGTCCGGGAATCTAGGTTTTTCGTTCAAAGAGTAGGAATATGTGTGTATCTTCAAGTGTTCTTGAGCTTTGGTCAAGAACACCTTCAAATCTTCAAAGAAACCCTAATCTCTTACTCTCAAATTTTTTAGTTCAGACCCTTCCTCTAGCGTCAAATTGTTGATAGAATTTGCTAATCGTGTTTGTTATGTGGCTATTATAGTGTGTTAATTCTACCAAACAATCACCCAAGAAATATGTTCTTGAGTGGATAATATAGAGAGGGAAAGTGGAGAGTTTAGAGAGAGAAAGTCTTGTGTATTATCCTTGGAATCTCTGTAAACAAGAGAGATCTTATTTATAGGTGTGCAAGTGTGGGGTAGCACCTTACGAGCCTATTTGGCTTCCGGTGTTGACGAAGGTCTGTAACCCTCGTCTTAATCCCTCACAACGCTCCTTTTACAATGCATCATTCTACTACATATACATGTTCTCCCTATCTATACATCTGATACTTGGGCCCTCGAGCTGGGCGAGGTCCTTGGTGAGCTCTCGAGGCGGGCTCCTCAAGTGAGCTTCGTGGGCGAGCTCCCCCCTTGGGGGCGAGCTCCCCTGCGAGCTCACCTCTCACATCTGGTTGATAAGCTGGCTTTAGGCTTTTGGGGGCTCGGGCGAACTCCTCATTCACCTCGCCGAGCTCCCTTATGTTGTGACATCCCTGTGAGCTGGCGACCTGTTGGACCTTCGCAATAGTTGCACGATTATTGTTAGTTAGTTCGCCTTGTCAACAGTTGTGCTAATTATTTTACTTTTAAATATTAAATTATTTATGAGTTGATATATGTTTTTATATATTTATTAATGAGAAAATTTTAGTCTAATTTATTTTTGAGACTCTAGTTGGATATAAATGTGTCGTGCAAATAATTTGGGTATTACTGATATAAATTAAATATAGATCTTTGTGAATTAATTATAATAATTAAATAATAGTCAAACTAAATAAATTAATTAAATAAGTTAATATACATCACAAACTCCCCAGACCAACAACCCAAATCATTTACACACCAGAGAATTGAGAAATAATAACGATAGGGAGAGGTCGAGAAAGAGAGAACCGCGAAGAAAGAGAAAAAAAAACAGAGAAAGTGTTAACAAAAGAAATTAGAAGAGGATCATCTTCAAAGATATATATTATATTTACAGCTTCTTAGTTATCTCGAGAAAGTAAGGATTTATTTTTATTGGAGTAGGACTATAACAGTAGTTTTGTAATCAAATGATTATATTTAAGTATGGTTATAGGAATCATATTTGTGAAATTCTGCTTCCGTACTATCTATATATTTGGACTGTTTTTTTAATAATTTTTGGGAATTGTTGAGAATCTATTAGATTTTCTTCGTTGATAATCTATTAGGGGCCGGCTAATCAATGTCAACTTGTTAAATCACCGTCGATCTGCGAAAGCACGAAGGTTGGAAAGAAATCGAGATCATCGAATTGGCCTGAGATTCTTAGTGAAAAAAGTATAATGTGGATGATGCTGGTGCAAAGAAGTTTGTGGTTGCTCGATTTCACGAGTTCAGAATGGTAGACGGCAAACCGGTTCTTGAACAGGCTCGAGAGCTACATTGGATCCATCATAATTGCTGAGGGCATGGGGATCAATGATCCCTCACAAGTTGTATTGATGATAGAGAAGTTTCCTCCTTGGAAGGACTTCAAGCATTACTTGAAAGTTGAAACATAAAAAGAAAGAACTAATAATAGTCCAATACTTTATCAACACTCAGCGACACTTGTTTCAAATTCTTCAATGGTAATGAAAATTTAATTTCATTTTCCTCCTTTACCATTACATATGTTGAATGAAAGTTTATGTTCATGATGGTTACATGATTAATGTTGTGCTTCAATTTTAAAAAAATTGACAAAAAAAAAATGTTATTAATTGTGTGGTATGAAGAATGATTATAAGGTGAGATAAATGTAATCAAATGGGGATAATGATTACCTTATTTAGGAAAAAAAATAATGTTATGTACCTCATTTATTCTCATTACATATAATAATTACTATGTGCATATCCCATTTCATTACCATTTGAATTTTTTTTTTCACCGAGCGCTCCCTCAGTTGATAGTTTGGTAATTAAACGAAGGGTCAAACTAAGTTGTTTCACATATGAAAGACATATAATCATCAATTAAAAATTAAAGCATATCAAAAGCATCATTCACTGAAAAGTATGAATTTTTATAGATTAAAATTGACCGCAGCATTCTTGAAAATTCCCACATTGGTACAAGGGATAGGCAAAATCAATATGTACTATTTAGGGTGTTATTTTATAAGATTTTCAGTTAGAACTATGATCTTTTAATGATATTCTACCGTCTTAGATGAATCAGTTTACTGAACAGGGAACCAGTTTTTTATCGGATGTGGATTATCTGCATGGTAATAAAACTAGCAAATGGTGCTGGAGAATAAAACATTGACGTATAATTAACTATTCTTCCTTTTTAGGTCATTATCATGATTGCAGAAAAAATCATGATTTGGTCAAAAAAAAAAAAAAAAATATATATATATATATATATATTAATAATACGTCAGCGTTTTACTCCTCAACACCATTTACTGGTTATGTTGTCCAGCAGAGGATCCATTCTCGTTTTTTATCCATTTGATTGTGATAGGAAATCCACACCCCCTCCCTGCCAGTCTTTAACCACTCACAAGTGGAATATTGGGAGATTTTTGTGTATCTAAGTAGACTAGAACTCCTTCAATTACTGGTAACGTGCCAGGCATTTTTCAGGAGGTGAACATTCTAGTTCTCCTAGTTGAACAAAAACTGTTAGATAAATCCACAAAGTGGGAGTAGAGAAAATTTACATCTTCATAGAAATCAAGAGCTCTTGATTGAAAATTTACATCTTCATAGAAATCAAGAGCTCTTGATTGCATCAGTAACAACGAATGTACCTGACAATTCCAAATTCCAATCAACTAATGAAGAATTACATCATACTTCAAAGAGAAGTTTTTTTTTTTTTCCTGGTATGAGCATACAACTGTACCTTATAGATTCATAGAGAATCAACTCAATCAAGTAATGAATTTGACTTCTCACAGTACCCTTATTAGACTGATGCATCATGAAGTTATGTAGCTTCTCTTTATTATCACAAACACGTGCAGAAATGACAGGTTATTGAAGTTCAGCTTAAGATCTGGAAATAAACCTGCACAATTGACGAAGAATTGATGCATGATTCCAAACTGCCTCAGAAAGTGCTGGATCTGCCTCTATAGCAGCATTAAGTTCAGCAAGTGCCTCACTGTATTTCTTCACTTTTATGTTCTCTGAAACTCCCTCGAATAGAGCAGCAGAATCACCCGTTTTTCCATCTGCACTTAAATGCAGGAGGCAAGAGGAACAGCTATTTTAGTTGCATACCATAAACAAGCAGCATGTATCACTTTAACCAATAGCAAGGGATTCCAGCAGACACAATTAAACTAAGGACAACTTTTTCACATGAAAGCCCTCCCAGATACAAGTAAGATCAACGGGATTCCAGTAAATAAAAATAAACCTCGACTTAAACCAACAATGAGAATATAAATCACCATGCAACCACATGATAAACCAAACTCAACCACGATATTAAAATATTGGCTACTACAAGAGAAAACAAAATAGATTTTCACCAAACAACAGCCCTACTGACACAGATTTACTCTAAATTTGGTAGACAATAAACATGATCTACAGTGTATCCCTGCATTACTCCAAGCACAGCTCAATTCAATGATTGAATTTTTAAAACACTCTTTTGCACTATCAACTGTCTACAGAAAACTTCGAAAGCAGACTCCTTTAACTCTTCAATAACGGAATCTATTGCTTTGGCAGAAAGCCAGATCTCCACAGTTTAGAATGTTGCTCAAAGATTTTTGAACATGCTGTCTAAAAGAATAATGGAATCAACCCAATTGTATCAGAAGGTTTTATGGGTTCTGCAGTTCTATTTCAAAAAACATTTTTCCACCTCGTACCTAATGTAATAAATACACGCGGAAAGTATTGAACTCTCCATCTGAGATACTTAGAGATTGGGTCAAACCCAACTTTGACGGAGCTCAACACCTCCATTTTCAATCTTGTGGAGAGGAAACGTAAGTAGCAATCTTCTAAAGTAAAACATCTTATCACCATAACATCTCTCATCTAATGATGCTTTATGTATTTATATCATGACATTGATAAGAAACTAGAATTCCTATCAAATTGGATAGCACTGCAGCTTTTGTTAGTCAATTTATTTGAAAATTTATGTTGATTATTAGCAGGAATGATTCAAGATTGGCAGGCCAAATAAGCAAGCCCTTTTCCATTAAGGAATTAAGAGACATGCCACAGCAGCAAGCATTATAAAGTGCATGAAATATTCAACATATGCAATTCTATCAATTGCCATTACCCAAGGAAAAGAATTGGACTGTAATTGAGTGGTTTGACAATCATTTTTGGAAACAAAAGACAGCAACAAACTGTGAACATCAATCCACTCCTTCAGAGCCAATCCTTCTGCTGCAGCTTCAATGGCAGATACACCTCAGTAAGATACTGAAACCCGAACGAGCTCAGCGCCTGAATCTCGGCCTTCTGCTTCGACTTCACCATTATATTCAACTCCTCCACCCACCCCGGGTTCTTCTTCACGAAATCCTCTTCCAACAGATCCTTCCCTGTCTTTATATCCTGCTCTGTCATTGGTAATCTACATTGCTCTGGAATCTTGTACTTATCCAAATCGCTAGGCCTAACCCCGAGCCATTTTATGTCTGGAGTTGTCAAATTCGCACTATCATACGACATGTTCTTCGATCCACAACCATACACAGACAGGATTTTCAACCCGTATGGATCACTATCCACCAGTGCCAACACCGGGAGCTTCAATTCAGTCTTCATCTTCCTCAAGAACAGCCTCGTTGCAACATCGGGCTGACCTTTTGCAGTCACGATTATACAAGGAAACCTGTTGTAGAATCTATCCTCAGCTAATCTCATATACGCAGCATCTTTCTCAACTAAGAGTATAAACAGTGCATCACTCTGCATATCCCCAACCCTGTCGATGTTAGGAGGGATCGCCTTTCCTCCCATCCCCATTTTTGTGCAATCAATCATATCTCCGTTATCGCTAAATATCAATCGACCTACCACCACCCCCTTCTCAGCTGCAACGACGTTGAGACTCGATCTCGTGCACCCGAGAATGCACGAAACATCGTCGAGTATGGCATCCGATTGAGATTGGTCCTGGAAAAGCTTGACATCGGTGTAGAAGAGGTCACGCTTGGTGACGTGGATGTTTTTCTGGCATAATTGGTGGATGAGCTGGATAATACGGGTGGTGATGGTGGCTTTCCGGACGGAGGAGACGTTGGCGAAGGGGCGAGCGGAGGATTTGTCCTTCAACACTATTCGATCGAGCTCGGGGACGTAGAGCTGATTTGTGGAGGCGCGTGAAGGCACGGAGAAGGAGAAGCCGTTGCCGGAAAGGATGGAGTGCGCGAGCGAGAGGGCGACCGACTCGATGGTGGATTGGACGGAGGAGAGCGGGAGATCGGCAACTTCGCGGCAGGCGGTGGAGAGGTTGAGATCGGAAAGAGCCAGGGGCTTTGCAGGAGCGGATTTGGCGGCGGAGGATTTTAGGGCTTTGAGTGTTTGGAGGATTGCAGTGTCGGCTTTGAGCTTGGATTTGAACAGAAGCGGGTCGGATTCTGAATCGGAGCTTTCGTCGGCGCGGCGGCGCTTTTTCTTGTCGGCCATATGGTAGCGGGTGAGGCGGGAAACTGAGTAAGAAAATGAGGGTTGTAAACCCTATACCTTGGGCTTGAGTTGCTCTTCCTTAAAAACCCATCTCTTTCTTTAGAAAAAAAAAAAACCAAAAATTTTTACACTCCACATAGTAATGCAGAAATCGATTTAGGCGGGTAATTAGTGTCATTTATCAACCCGATTTCTATAAAAATTGATAATTCTAGATGTCTTTGGATCTAGGCGGTCCTAATTTGTATTTTTATATTTAAAAATAAATAAAATGGCAGCGTCCAAACGGTCAAAAAACGCTCGATTATCGATTTTCGACTTCTACACCCTTGCTTATACTCCCTCCGTCTAGAGCTTTTAAATGAATCGAGCTGCTCGTGAGCTCAACTCTTCTCGGCTCGTTAAAACTCGATTCGATGTGTTAAACGAGCCAAACTAAAAAATATATTTGTGTGCTTAACGAGCTCAGATCGACTCGATAGGCTAAAAAAATAAGAGTTATTTTATACATATTATATATTTAGGGCTCATTTGGTTCGTAAAATAAAAATATCTATCCGCAAAAAATATGCATATTTTTTGTGGATAGATATTTTTATCTTACGAATCAAATGAGTCATTAGGGTATAAAATTATAGTATTTTACACAATTATACAACTCTAATTCTCAAATCACTCATATTAATGAACTGGTGATACTTTTATCTTTATTGTAGTTGAGAATATAAATATATTGAATTATATAATTGTTGATATAATATTAGTTAAATATATTTTTTGAAGTTATTCGAGCTCAAGTCGAACTTTGACTAGCTCAATTAAGCTTTGTTCGTAAATTCGAGCTTAATTTAAGCTAAATGAGCCGTGCCGAGCCTGCACTGCTCGGGCTCGCTCGACTAGTATAATAGACCCACCTCCGTCCACTAAATTTTTTCACTTTTCTTTTTTGTTTGTTTATAAAAAATTTTCGGGCCAGTTACAGATTGGTACAAAAATAATACACTATTTTCAAATAGATACCATATGCAAAACAATAAATCTATTATTCAACTTATATTTATACTATTATGCAAAAATTTTGTACATATTTGAAAATAGTGCATTACTATTGTACCAATATGTAATTTTTTTTTCTTATTTGAAAACAACCCACACTCACAGATAAATTTTTGGACCCACAATACTCTTTTCACTTACTTTATCTATCATTTTAATATAATAGCTAATTTTTGTTAAATCTCGTATCAACTATGAAATAGGAAAAAAATTTATGGACAGATGGAGTATTTAATTTCTTACATAAATTTGATTTAAATGAGTAAGTCTCTTGTACACCAGTTACACGGTGCAACTCATCAAGTTCATTTTTTAAAAGTTAAACAAAATACTACTGAAAAGTTAAACTGTAAAAGATACACTTTTCAGTAATAACTTGTGTAACTTTTCAGTAATATTTTGTTTAACTTTTAAAAAATGAACTTAAGTTGCACCGTGTAACTGATGCATACAAGACTAATCCGATTTAGATAAATTTATGTCATTTTTATTTTATTTCTTGAAATTTGATTTTTTTTTCTTTTATATACATATAGAAATATATAATAGAAGATCAACTAGAAAAAAATATTATTAATTCTAATAGTTAAAACTACTTAATGGAAGATCAACTATAAAAACATATACGAAATTGTTGGATTATTGCACAATTACGTGTAGTGCTGTTAAAATAAACGAGCTGCTCGTGAGCTCGGCTCAGCTCGGCTCGTTAAAGCTCGAACTCGGCTCGCTCGAATAGCTAAACGAGCCGAGCTCGAGTATCAATAAAGCTCGTTTACA
>JAPKLY010001753.1:0-35811 GCA_026898435.1 Prunella vulgaris
ATGACTAAGGGTATATCTTTATTCCTCAAGGTCTTAACTTTTCTTCCAAGAATACCCATGGGCCGTTCTTCATATGTAAGATCCTTGTTGACTTCTAAATCATCGAGTCTGATATGGCGACTGAGGTCAGGGACGTATCTCTGAAGCATCGATACGTGAAAGACATTATGAATAGAAGATAACTCTGGAGTCAAAGCAAGTCGATATGCCACATCTCCTACTCATTCCATGATTTCTAATGGTCCCACATATCTCGGTCTTAACTTTCCCTTTTTCCCAAATCGTATTATTCCTTTAATGGGTGAAACCTTCAGAAATACCTTTTCTCCCTTTTCAAATTGTATGTCCTTCCTTCGCAAATATGCGTATGACTTTTGGCGATCCTGAGCGATCTTGATTTTCTCACGAATCTTATTAATTGCTTCCATAGATTTTTCCGCCAGTTCTGGGCCCAATATTTTTCTAACTCCAACCTCATCCCAGTGGATTGGTGTCCTACAACGTAGTCCATAAAGTGCTTCATATGGTTTCATTTCAATGGTAGACTGATAGCTATTGTTGTAGGCAAATTCAACTAAGGACAAATAATCTTCCCAACTTCCTCTGAAATCCACAACACATGTCCTTAATAGGTCCTCTAGAATTCGGATTGTTCTCTCCGACTGTCCATCAGTTTGTGTATGGAAGGTTGTACTAAAAGTTAATTTGGTGCCCATAGCTGATTGCAAGCTCTTCCAAAAATTTGAAGTGAAACGTGGATCACGATCGGAGATGATCGATACTAGAACTCCGTGCAACCGTACTACCTCATCGATGTATAATTTAGCTAGTCGGTTCATTGGGTAGTTCATCTTGACTGGTATAAATCGAGCGACTTTGGTTAGCCTATCGACTATGACCCATATGGCTTCATGTTGTTTAGGACCTCTAGGTAGACCCGTCACAAAATCCATTGTCACATGTTCCCATTTCCATTCTGGAATATCCAATGGTTTCAACAGTCCGGCTGGTCGCTGGTGTTCGGACTTGGACATTTGGCAAGTAAGACATCTTTTAAAAAACTGAGCAATCGAACGCTTCATGCCCCTCCACCAAAAATTACTCTTGAGGTCTTTGTACATCTTTGTTTCACCATGATGTGCAGTATATGGAGTATAATGGGCTTCTCTCATTATCTCATCCCGCAACTAATCTCCTTCCGGTACACAAATTCTACCTCTAAAGATGAGTGCTCCGTCTGAGGCTATAGAAAAGTCTTTCGTTGCTTCCTCTTTGACCTTATTGCTCATCAGCTTGAGAAATCGATCGCTCTTGTTAGGATATTCTTGTTAGATGTTTTGATGATATGATAAACCAATCAGCTTGTAATAGGACTATCTGAACCTGTTAGTCAGCTGATGAGTTGTTAGGATTAGATAGGTTTTAGTAAGGGGGAATCAACCTTGCTGCCTAGAAGATCCGAAGCTTTCATAGAGAAGAAAACAAGCTAAGGCCTTGAGGACTTAGCCGATTCTAGAAGACAAAAGACTTAAGCAGCTGACACTGGAGTTTCAAGAGTGGAACATCAGAGAAGTTAGATCAGCTGATATCTGAAGATCAGCTGATGCCAGAAGATCAGCTGATATCAGAAGATCAGCTGAGCACGTCGCAGACAAGATAAGGACCAAGGATCATATTCTAGACCAAGTTCAATATACCAGCTAAGGTGCACCATGCAGAGTTGTACATCAGCTGAGGTCCAAGTATCCAAAGACCGATACATCAGCTGAGGAGACAGATCAGCTGAAGTCTTGTGCTATGCCCAGATTTTACAGAATCGCACAAGGGTTGACTTGCGACAAATGAGAATATTCCCAGAATAGAAGGATAACCAATCAAGGGGACAAACTTGATTGATTAAAGGTTCGCGAAGATTTCCGGGAATCAAGAAGGAGATTCAATCGATCTCAAGGATTGATTGATTCCTAATTTATGGGATTTCAGATCTCTAGTCCTTCCAACGGCTAGTTGACTTAATCCTATAAATAAGAGTTCAAGTGAAGATTTCAAGTACGGAAATACACCCATTTAAGCTTGCCAAAACTCTGTCAAAATCTTCACTCGTGCTAAAAAACCTTTACTCAATATTAATCCATTGTAAGCTTTATAGAAGCGGTTAGAAGTCGATTGCTTTCAGCATAAGACTATTGTAAGAGAGTAGTACTCTCAAAGTGAGTAAGTGAGTGAGTGAGAAAGATAGTGGAGAGATCCACAAGTCCAGTTGGATTGTGGAGAGTGGAGTAGGACCTTTTGTCCGAACCACTATAAATTCCTGTATCTCGTGCTCTTTTTTATTCTGTTCTTTATCTGTGCACAAATCACTAACAAAGGTTTTCACAAAAACATTTCCGCACTCAAAATACACAGCGCACAATTTTCAAAACCATACTATCTCAAGTAGTCTGTTATTTTTAAAATTAAGCCAATTTGGAAAAATGTTTTGAAACCTATCAAGTCTATTCAACGCCCTCCCCCCTTCTAGACTTGACTTAGTGTTTCTTTCCTCAAAACCTGCCTTTGGGACCAACAAGTGGTATCGGAGTAGTGTGTCCAAAAGACCACAGCCTAAGAAAGCTTTTGGTGGTCACCTGGACAGATCCCTGAAAACCCCCTTAGAAAATTCTGTGTGCTTTTTAACTAACCACTTGCAGATATGGCCTCCTACAAGAAGAGTGGATCCAAGACGAGGAAGCTGCCTGAATTCTCTATTGAAGACTACGACTATTGGAAGTTCAGAATGGAGAACCATCTTGGAGCCATTCATGATAGGATGCTGGATGTTCTGGAGGAAGGGCCAATAAAATTCTACTGGGAAGCAGTAAATGATGGCAAGACTCCAGAAGCTGAGATCAGCAAAAGAAGGAAGCCAGAGAAGAAGAAGAGTGAACTAAATGATGCTGAAAGAAAACTCTTCAATCTGGATCAAGTGGCTAGGACATAAATTATCGAGACACTGTCTAAAGAGTACATCGAAAAGATCAAGACTTGCAAGACAGCTAAGGAGATGTGGTAAAAACTTTCCTTGATGTGTGAAGGGACTGATCAGATAAAGGAGAACAAGCTCCAAGCCATTCTTCACACCTTTGACACATTCAAGATGAAAGCTGATGAGTCAATTGATCAGCTTGACATGAGATTGACAAACATCTTGGATAAGGCAAGCTCCTTAGGGAAGGAATACTCGGAGAAGGAGATCAACAACAAAATTCTGAGATCTCTCACTCCCAGATGGAGAGTGAAGGTGACTGTGATCAAGGAGACAAAGAATTTATCTGAAATGAGTCATCATACACTATTATCTCATCTGAAGGCACACGAGTTTGATATCCAAGAAGAAGACCAAGAAGATGAGACTCCAACTTTATCAGCTACAAAGAATGTTGCATTCTCTGCTGCAGCTGATAGTTAAGAGAAGTCATCTACTCCAGAGGACATGAGCCTAAAGGAGCAACTTTCTTTGCTGAGCAAGAAGTTTGACAAGATGTCAAACAAGTTCCAGAAGTACAGATCCCATTGGAAGAAGAACAAGGGTGACTCTTCCAGGAGGTACCAGAAGTCATCTGATTCCAGAAGATCATCAGATGAGCAGGAGACCAGATACAAGTCTCCAGAGAGAAGGAGGGAACCAAGTCCCAGGAGAGGAGGAGATGGTGTATGTTATTCTTGCAACAAGCCAGGACATCTTAGCTATAATTATCCTCAGCTTACACCAAGGAAGATAGAGGAGAAGAGGATCAAGAGAGATCGTAGATTTGCTGACAAGAGAGCTCTGCTGGCAGAGGAGGAGAAGCAGGACATCAACTCATCCTCATCCTCATCTGATTTTGAGTCAGAGGATGACATCTGCCTTATGGCTAAGGTAGAAGAGGCAGACTCTAGCCCAATAGAGAGAGGAGAAGCCAAGGGACATGTCTGGTACATTGATATATGACGTTCGAAAAGCATCTCCTCCAGGACTTTGTGACGCTTGATGGGCCTAGAGTTGTGTTTGGTGGCAACAATTTTGGAGTCACCAGAGGAGTTGGTACTCTGCTGATCAAAGGAACAAGGGTTGAAGAAGTCTACTCTGTAGATGGACTGATGCACAATCTTCTGTCAGTATCCCAATTCTGTGATAAGGGATATTCAGTAAGATTCTCTAAAAACTCTTGCCTTGTTATTAATGATTTAAATGAGCAGGTGCTAACAACTGGCCTCGGAAGAGGTAATATGTATGTTGGTCCCAAAGACAGGTTTTAGGGAAGAATACACTTGAACAAGTCTAGAAGAGGGGGTTGAATAGACTTGTAAGGATTCAAAAACCTTTTTCAATTTTACCGGTTTATTCAGAAAATCAGCAAACTACTTGAGGTAGTCTGAATTTTGAAAATAGTGCACTGTGTATAGTGCGGAAACGTTTTTAATGAAAATCGGTTTTTAGGTGATGTGCACAAATAAGAACAGAAAGAAATACGAAGAGACACAGGGGATTTATAGTGGTTCGGACCAACTGTCCTACATCCACTCTCCTCAATCCAACTTGGACTTGAGGGGCTCTCCACTAACTCACTTACTCACTTACTTACACATTTTGAGAGTACTACTCTCTTACAACTTGTCAATGCTACAAGCTCAATTGACTTCTCACAGCTTCTACAAAGCTTTTACAAAGGATAAGTATGAATGGTGTTTTTGAGCGTAAGTGATAAATCTGACAGAGTATCGGCTAGCTTAATGTGCGTGTAAATCCGATGATGAATTATCACTATTACTCTAATTTATAGGATCAAATAACTAGCCGTTGGGATGGACTAGAAATCTGAGATCAAATAACTACACTATTGAATTTCCTTCTTGATTTCCGTCAATCTTCGCGATCTTCAATCACACAAGTTTGTCCCCTTGATTGATTGATCTTCTATTCTGGGAATCTTCCTTTTATGTCGCAAGTTAACCCTTAAAATTGATTCCAAAGAATCTGGGCCGAGCACAAAACCTCAGCTGATCCGTCTCCTCAGCTGGTGTATCAGTCTGCTGATACTTGGACCTTAGCTGATGTTCAAGTCTGCTGGAGTGCACCTCAGCTGGTCTTCTTTACTTCGTCTGAATAAGTCTTTTATCCATAGTCTTTGTCTTGTCTGCGACGTGCTCTCAGCTGATCAGCTAATCTCCTGATATCAGTTGATCTGCTCTTCAGCTATCAGCTGATGTAAACTTCTCTGATGGTCTGCTCTCGATGCTCCAGTGTCAGCTGCTTAAATCTTCTGTCTTATAAAATTGGCTAAGTCCACAAGGTCTCAGCTGGTCTTCTCTTCTATGATAGCTTCGGATCTTCTAGGCAACAAGGTAGATTCCCCCTCACTTGAACCTATCTAATCCTAACTACTCATCAGCTGACTAACATGTTCAGCTCGTCCTATTACAAGCTGATTGGTTTATTATATCATCAAAACATCTAACATAGATATCCTAACAATGTATCTTGCAGATTTTACAACTTGTCCAGTTGATTCTTGCTTGGTTGCTAAAGGTTCAGCCGAGGTCAGCTGGCTATGGCACAAGAGGTTGGGTCATCTCAACTTCAAGACTTTCAACAAGGTTGCAAGGAAGGGTCTAGTCAGAGGTCTTCCAAATGAGGTGTTTGCATCTGATCAGAAATGTGATGCCTGCCAGAAAGGGAAGCAGACCAAAGCCTCATTCGAGGATGTGCAGAGTACTTCAACAACCAAAGCTCTCCAGCTGCTTCATATGGATTTGTTTGGACCTGTTTCACCTCTTATCTTCAGTGGAAGGAAGTACACACTGGTGGTGGTGGATGATTATACAAGATTCACTTGGGTAGTGTTCTTGTTCAAGAAGAATGAGACCATGGTCAAGATGCTGGAGTTGTTCAAGAGGATTCAGAAGGAGCTGGACCTCAGCATAGTAAGAATCAGAAGTGATAAAGGTACTGAGTTTCTTAACTCTGTTGTTTCTGACTATTGCAGGGAAAATGGTATTCAACATGAGACATCAGCTGCCAGAACACCTCAGCAGAATGGTTTAGCTGAGAGGAGGAACAGAACCCTCAAGGAGGCAGCAAGGACCATGCTAGCTGAATATCAGACTCCTCAAAGATTTTGGGCAGAAGACATCAACACTGCTTGCTACATTCAAAATACATGTCTACCAGTCAAGAGACATGGCAAGACTTCTTATGAGATGTACAAAGGTAAATCTCCTAACCTTTCCTTTGTCCATATTTTTGGGTGTAGGTGTTTCAATCATGACAATGGAAATACTAAGCTAAAGACTTTTGATGCTAAGGTTGCTGAGGGAATATTCTTAGGATATTCTGGAAGTAGCAAAGATTATAGAGTCTTTAATAAAGTCTCTCTTTGTGTGGAAGAGACACCCCATGTTGTATTTGATGAATCTATTCATGAGTACAGCAAGGAGAAGCTAGCAGAAGAGGTGGATCAACTGAATCTGTCAGACAAGCCAGATCTGATTAAGGTAGTGGTACCTAGGATTGAATCAGACTCAGATTCAGATGATGAGCCCAAATCAGCTGATAAGCCCTCATCAGGACCAGATGATAGGACAATGACTCCTGACACTAACCAAGGGGGAATATCAGACAAAACCTAAGAGGAGCAGACCATGGCACCTCAGAGGGGTGAAAAGAAGTTGTCTGACTTCCCAGCTGAGCAGATCTTAGGAGATCCAAGTATAGGTGTCCAGACCCGAAGAAAGATAAACTTGGGTGCTCAATTCAGCTGTTATGTGTCTCTTTTAGAACCCAAGAATATCCATGAAGCTCTTGAAGATCCAAACTGGATTGTAGCTATGCAAGAGGAGCTAAACCAGTTTGCAAGACAAGAAGTTTGGACTCTAGTGGAGAGGCCCAAACATCAGAAGGTCACAGGCACTAAGTGGGTCTTCAAGAACAAGAAGGATGAAAATGATGTTGTGGTGAGAAACAAGGCAAGGCTAGTAGCCCAGGGGTATTCACAGTCAGAAGGGATTGACTATGATGAGACATTTGCTCCTGTGGCTAGATTAGAAGCCATCAGATTGTTTCTGGCCTATGCTGTTTTCAAATGGTTCAAGGTATATCAGATGGATGTCAAATCAGCTTTTCTGAATGGAATCCCGCCAGAAGAAGTATATGTGGAACAGTCACCAGGATTTGAAGTTGGGAACAAGGTCTATAGGTTGCAGAAAGCTTTATATGGACTCAAGCATGGTATGATACTCTATCACAGTTCCTGCTGGACAGCGGATTCAGCAAAGGAAAGATAGACAAGACCTTGTTCAGAAAAGAAGATTGAGATGATATCCTCTTGGTGCAGATCTACGTGGATGATATCATCTTTGGCTCCCCCAACAAGCAGATGTGTGATCAGTTCAGTAAGCTGATGACAAGCAAGTTTGAGATGTCCATGATGGGGGAGATGACCTACTTCCTTGGTCTTCAGGTGAAGCAGATGTCCAATGGAACCTTTATCAGCCAAGCTTAGTATGCCAAGAACTTGATAGAGAAGTTTGGAGTCAGTAGCAGCAGAGAGGCTAAGATTCCAATGATGGCAAACTTTAGCATGGATCCAGATGAGGCTGGTGAGAAAGTGGATCAGACACACTATGGAGGACTTATTGGTTCTCTGCTGTATCTCACTACCAGCCGACCTGATATCAGCTTTGTAGTAGGGGTTTGTGCAAGGTTTCAGGCAAATCCTAAGAAATCTCATCTGGAAGCAGCAAAGAAGATTGTGAAGTATTTGAAGTGTACTTACAACCTAGGCCTCTGGTACCTAGCTGATGACAATTTTTAGCTGAGTGGGTATTCAGATTCTGACTATGGAGGGTGCAAAATTGATAGGAAATCAACTTCAGGCACATGTCAGTTTCTGGGAAGTAAGCTGATATCTTGGTACTCCAAGAAGCAGACCTCAGTAACTACTTCCACAACAGAGGCAGAGTACATGGCTGCTGGTAGCTGCTGCTCTCAGCTGCTCTGGTTCAGACAACAGCTGAGGGACTACCATGTGATCACAGAAGAGATACCTATCTTTTGTGATAGCACAAGTGAAATAGCTATTACACAGAATCCAGTTCTCCATACCAGATGTAAGCATGTGGACATAAGACATCATTTTCTTAGAGATGATGCTGAGAAGGGAGACATCAGGATGGAGAAGATTCACACAGAGAAGCAGAGAGAAGATGTTCTTACCAAACCTTTAGCATAGGTAAGATTCAGAGAATTAGTAGCAGAGTTAGGAATGGTAGATGGAGGAGCAGTTCTTTAGAAAGGGAGAAAAAGGTTTTCTTGGTAGTCAGCTGGTACTCAGCTGAGGGGGAATCTACTGAGGTAGTCAGCTGATCTGGTATGTCTCTTTATATCTTTCATGTTCTTTTCCTATCTTGTTTTCTCTAACTTGATCCAGGTATAAGTCATGAAAGTCAGACAAGGCCAACTTACCTCAGCTGATCCATGTCAGCTGACATAGAAGACCCAGATGAGGAGAAAAGATTTTCAAGAGGATTTCTCTTATCAGCTGATTTTGCTACGTCAGCTATTTGATAAGTATACTCCTTTATGTTTTTAAATTATTATTTTGAAAATTAAAAATCTTTTCAGAAAACTGATAAATCCCTATTTTCTAAAATTGTTTTTAGAAAATTGGCAAATCAAATCTTTTCACTTTCAAAAATTTGGGGCTTTATTACTTTTTCCAAAATTCGGTGTCAGTGGTAATTAATTTCTCACCGCCCATTTTATCTCTCAAAAAGTTTTCAATCATTACCTTTTTTACAAAAAGGCAAAATTTTTAGGCGGCCAATCACCTTATCAAAACCTGACACCTAGGCATCACCTCTAAAATTATTTCAAAGGTCTCTTAATCTGGATCGTTGATCTATATGATGCAATATGCCCATCCACGATTCACCCACGATCTTGCGATCGGTTTTTAATTTTAGAAAACTGTTCATGCTCTAGATTCGTATATATACCCTTAAACCCCTCTCTAAAAACCTTTCTGCTCCACAATCCCTCTATCTTCTCTATTATCTTGCCTACATATATTTGTCTGTTCTTCTAAAATCTGTGTTGAAGCCATGAAGAAGATGCTCGAAAATATGTATGCTGAGATGTGTGTGGACTTTGAGACAACTTGGATTCCAGAGATCAGGGAGATTCTGGATATTCTTCAATCTCGAAATCTGCAGCCTTTCGTCTCAATGACTCCTCCACACAACAAGACCCTGAACTACTATGCTTTTCACTTCCTGCTTAAGGCACAGTTCAGTACTAACTCTATTGGATCCCTTGTGGATAGCGTGCCAATAGTTTTATCCAAAGATGTTGCTGCTGATATCTTTGGGCTTTCATCCACTGGTGTTCTTCCCCACATCTACAAGGAATCGGAACATCTGATCACTTTCCAGATGATGGCGAGAAGTAGTCAGAGAAACAAGACCTCAAATTGAAGAAAAATATGCTGAGAAGAAGGTATCGGTTTTTGATGGATGTTGTGAACAAGGTCATTCTTAGTGAGCAGGGGAGTTTAGATGCTTTTACCAATCTTCGCCTGTGTGTGGCTTGCACCATTCTTGATGGAGTTCCAGCAGATTAGATGAGTCTGCTGTGGTTTCGCTTAGAGCAGGAGTCCAAGAGATGTGATGCTGAGGTTGTGAATGGTCAACAAATGTACAGGCTAAAGTCAAAGTGTTCAACGACTACCAAGATTACTATAATCTTGAATCATCTGATGCCAGAGCACAAATGGGATAAGGAGTGGATTGTTGATTACAATCATACAAATTTCCTTAGGGAAAGCAATCTGGAGGTCATTGGAGATGCTGATTCAGATTCAGCAGCTGATCCAGCACCAGCTACTCCAGGCCCTTCTGCTGGCACTGGTAGGAAGCAGAGGAGGAAGGCTTCAAAGCCTGCTGGTAAGAGTGAGCAACGTAAGAAGTCCAAGAGTGACACTACCCCAGTTCAAAGGAAGATGTCCTTTGACTTCGACGATAAAGATTATACTACTCCTTTTAGCAGTTTGAAAAAGAAGTCTCCAGCTGCTACTTCATCAGCTGCAAAAGCCACTTTGCTGGTTGATGAGCCCTCTGATGCAGAAGAGGAGTCAGCAGAGAAGGAATCAGTCGAGGGGACTGGTTCAGAGGAGAAGACTGCCTCAGATTTTGATGGAGAAGAGGAGGAGTCAGAGGAGGAGGAGTCAGCAGAGCCATCGGTTGCTGAGACAGAGGTAGTTCAGTCCTCTGAAGAGGCACCATCAGCAGACACACCCATTGCTACCGAACCCTTCAGGTCAGCCCAACCCTCTCCCTCATCTGATCCCCCACATACTCTCTCACATTTCCCATCACCCCATGAATCCCCAAAATCCCAAAACTTCTACACACTCCACACCCCCAGCTGGCAATGAACCAGAGGAGGTAGCTGCCTCTGGTGAGCCTTCAGCTGATCCCCAACCTTCCCACCCTGAACCCATTGACCTAGAAACTCCCAACTCCCCAACTGAACTGGCCCAACAAGCTCATTTATCTCACCATCATTCAAAAGGGCCTCTTGAACGAGGGATGATCATCACTGCCCTAGCCCACATTGCCCTATACATCCCAGAGCTCAACCCCTATCCAGCTTATCAAGACATTCTAGCTGATGGCCTCGCCTGGGCTCAGGCAAGAGAGGGTCCAGTTACCTTCTTCCTGGAACTAGTAAAGGAGATGGGTGAAGCTGCCTTCACAGAATGGGAAGAGATTTTGATGGATGCTTTGGAGGTTAAAGCACCATCCCAGCTGACCTCTCCAGAAGGTCTTCGTAAGGTGGCTCGGGCTCTGCTGCTCAAGGATGGAGTAGCCCTGGATTGCCTAGAAACGGTGGCTTATGAGTTCATCCCTCCAGCAGAGGACTTCTCCATATCTCATGTTGACCAGGTGACTCCTAATATTCTAAATACAATGAAAGAGTATTTTGATGATCATATCAGGGAGGTCAAGGCCACTCTGCTGGCGGCCAAGTCTGCTGCTCCCTCTCTTATTGAGCAGCATGTCCATCAAGTTCTGCTGGACCACAGAAACAAGCTGCGGGATGCTCTTGAAGACGGCATGTATGTTACAAGGAAGGAGCTTTTTTTCTCACGGAAGAGGATAGAGCAAACAGCCAAGGCATTTATTGATGATGCGAATGCTTCCTTTTCTGCTGAATCTGATAAGATCAGGTTACTGACTGCTAATCTGGAGAAAGAAGTTGCTGAATGCAAAGATGGTCAAGAGGACCTTAAAGCTGTAGTAGCGAAGCTTCCCACGTCACTTCCCTCTTCATCTATCATTGATTATATCAAAAAGGGGAAGAGAAGAACTCAGTTGACATTGCTGTCCTGCAAGCTGAGACAGCCTCTCTCAAGGCTGAGATGGCCTCCCTGAAGGCTCTGCTAGTGGAGAATAATGGAGTTTTGTCTGCCAGGATCCAGAACGTTGAAAAGTATGTTAATACTCGAAATCTGGCTCAGCAGAGGGCTCAGCAGATGAGAGATCAGAAGATGGCATAAGCGCTGCAGAGGAAAGAAGAAGAAAATGAAGGAAGGGAAAAGCAAAAGCGTATCCTGAACGTTGAGCTTGATGAGAAGTTGGCCAGGGAGTTGCAGATGTCTGAAAAGGAGACTCCAGAGGAGAGAAACAAGAGACATGAAAGGGAGATGAACGATCCACTGGAGAGACGATATCAGAGGAGGATGAAGAAAGAAGGAAGAGCAGTGCCCCAGAGCAGACTCAAGGGTAAGTTTGTTCCTGGAACTGACGAGCCTCTGATTGATGGATCTATTGAGATCTTCACTCCAAACATGAAAGAAGACATGATCTCACTCTGGAGAACCATCAAAGCTCATGCATTCATCCAGTTCTATATGCTCAGAGGTGAAGATGCCAGATCTGTTGAAGAGAAGAACCGGGAATTCAAAGATTGGTTAGAGGAGAACTATCTAATCTTCTTCAAGTTCATCACTGGAGTCATGGTCAAGCTCAGTGCCCAGCCTGAACTTCCCGAGCATGAATTGTTTCCTACTCCTACTGATGCCAGTCTAAATCTCGACTAGGGAGAAGTCCGAAGGATCTGGATGGACGTGGTGACTCATTTCCTCTCAACTCTCCCTGATACTTCAGTACCTTCCCTGAAAGCCATTGAGATGAGATTCCTGGACTGGATGCAGGTAACTATCAGTCTCAGAAAACCCTTGGTGTAATAGTCCAGTTGAGTCAGCTGCGGGTAGGTTTCTGATATTTTGTAACTTCTCTGTTTTGATTAATGAAGTTTATATTCCAGACAACTTCTTGTTGTCAGTTGCTTTTATTTTTTTTTGTCTAAGAGATCTTATCTAAAGATCTTCTTCTCTGTCCTATTTGATCTTGATTAAATTTGTTTATCTTTTAAGATCAGCTGAGTTGGTTTTGATATCATCAAAAAGGGGGAATTTGTTAGGATATTCTTGTTAGATGTTTTGATGATATGATAAATCAATCAGCTTGTAATAGGACCAGCTGAACCTATTAGTCAGCTGATGAGTTGTTAGGATTAGATAGGTTTTAGTAAGGGGGAATCAACCTTGCTGCCTAGAAGATCCGAAGCTTTCATAGAGAAGAAGACCAGCTAAGGCCTTGAGGACTTAGCCGATTCTAGAAGACAGAAGACTTGAGCAGCTGACACTGGAGTTTCAAGAGTGGAACATCAGAGAAGTTAGATCAGTAGATATCTGAAGATCAGCTGATTCCAGAAGATCAGCTGATGCCAGAAGATCAGCTGATATCTGAAGATCAGCTGAGCACGTCGCAGAAATGACAAGGACCAAGGATCATATTCTAGACCAAGTTCAAGATACCAGCTAAGGTGCACCAAGTAGAGTTGCACATCAGCTGAGGTCCAAGTATCAGCAGACCGATACATCAGCTGAGGAGATAGATCAGCTGATGTCTTGTGTTATGCCCAGATTCTACGGAATCGCACAAGGGTTGACTTGCGACAAATGAGAAGATTCCTAGAATAGAAGGTCAATCAATCAAGGGGACAAACTTGATTGATTAAAGGTTCGCGAAGATTTCCGGGAATCAAGAAGGAGATTCAATCAATCTCAAAGATTGATTGATTCCTAATTTATGGGATTTCAGATTTCTAGTCCTTCCAATGGCTAGTTGACTTAATCCTATAAATAAGAGTTCAAGTGAAGATTTCAAGTACGGAAATACACGCATTTAAGCTTGCCGAAACTCTATCAAAATCTTGACTCGTGCTAAAAAACCTTTACTCAATATTAATCCATTGTAAGCTTTATAGAAGCGGTTAGAAGTCGATTGCTTTTAGCATAAGACTATTGTAAGAGAGTAGTACTCTCAAAGTGAGTAAGTGAGTGAGTGAGAAAGATAGTGGAGAGACCCACAAGTCCAGTTGGATTGTGGAGAGTGGAGTAGGACCCTTTGTCCGAACCACTATAAATTCTTGTGTCTCGTGCTCTTTTTTTATTCTGTTCTTTATCTGTGCACAAATCACTAACAAAGATTTTCACAAAAACGTTTCTGCACTCAAAATACACAGCGCACAATTTTCTAAACCAGACTATCTCAAGTAGTCTGTTGTTTTTAAAATCAAGCCAATTTGGAAAAAGGTTTTGAAACCTATCAAGTCTATTCAACCCCCCTTCTAGACTTGACTTAGTGTTTCTTTCCTCAAAACCTGCCTTTGGGACCAACAGCTCTTCTGAGCATCAATGATTTGTTCTCTCAATGTCGGCTGAACCATCATTGTGGCTAGTATTGAGGTTGAATGATTCGGTTCAACAATGGTCAGCTTCTTTCTGCCAAATTCTTCAATCAAACGATCTTGATGAGTAGGTTAAGATGCTAATTTACCCTCTCCTTTACCAATTCTAGCCACCTTCTTTGACGCATGTTCAACTCCTTTTGCGTGAAAAAGTATTTCAAGCTTTTATGGTCCGTGTAGATCTCACATTTTCCCCCATACAGGTAATGTCTCCATATTTTTAATGCATGTACTATCGCGGCTAACTCTAAGTCGTGTGTTGGGTAATTCTGTTCGTGCACCTTTAACTGTCGTGATGCATAAGCTACAACTTTTCCATGTCGCATTAGGACACAACCCAATCCTGACTTAGAGACATCCGTGTAGATTACGAATCCTTCTGATCCTTCAGGCACTGTCAAAACTAGTACAGTTGTTAGCTTTCGTTTCAACTCTTGAAAACTAGCTTCACATTCGGGTTTCCACTCAAACTTTTCACTTTTCTTGTCAAATGTGTGAGTGGTTTTGCAATACGAGAAAAGTTTTGTATGAATCTTCGATAATAACCCGCCAATCCAAGAAAACTGTGAACTTCGCTCGCATTGGATGAAGCTTTCCAATTCAGAACTGTCTCGACTTTGGTGGGATCAACTTCAATCCCTTGATTTGTGATCACATGCCCCAAGAAGGCTACTCTGTTGAGCCAGAAGTCACATTTGCTGAATTTAGAGTACAACTTCTCCCATCGTAAAACTTCTAATACAGCCTTAAGGTGTCCCTCATACTGCTTAATATCCTTTGAATAAACCAGAATATCATCAATGAACACGATAAAATATTTGTCTAGATATTCATGAAACACTCGGTTCATCAAATCCATAAATACTGCAGGTGCATTTGTAACTCCGAATGGCATCACAGTGAACTTATAATGACCATATCAAGTTCTGAATGCAGTCTTAGGAATATCACTTTCTCTGACTTTGAGTTGGTGATAACCAGACTTGAGGTCAATCTTGGAAAACACTCCCGCATTTTTCAATTGATCAAAAAGATCTTCAATCCTTGGTAAAGGATATTTATTTTTGATCATCAACCGATTAAGCTCTCGGTAATCGATGCACATTCTCATCGTTCCATCCTTTTTCTTCACAAATAGCACTGGTGCTCCCCATGGTGGAGCACTAGGTTGAATGAACTTCTTGTCCAATAATTCCTCTAATTGAACCTTTAATTCTTATAGTTCTTTTGGTGACATTCGATATGGAGCCTTCGATACGGGTGCAGCTCTAGGAATCAGTTCAATAGTGAATTCAATAGATCGATTTGGTGGGATTCCAGAGAGATCTTCTGGAAAAACATCAGGATAGTCCTTCACTATTGATATATCTGAGGGTGTCAACTTTTCTTTCTCCAACTTTACAATATTCACTAAGTATGCTTGACACCCTTTTTTCTTCAATAGCTTGACTGTCTTCATAGTAGATATGACAGGTTCATACCCTTGTTTATTTGTTCCGCAAAAGGTAAGATGTTGCCCATCTACTGTTTCAAGGCTTACCTTCCGTTCCACGCATCAAATCATAGCTTTGTGTTTTTGCTCAACCAATCCATTCCTAAGATGATATCAAAGCCCTTCATTCCGATCACGTGCAGATCAGCAGGTAGGTCATTACCACTTATATGTAACTTAGCGTTCTTGACTAAGCTTCTAATTCTAATGTTTTATCCTGAAGGCAATCTAACTTCTAGATTTACATTCGTAAGGCAATCTAGCTTAAGTTTCTTCTTAAAGGTGTCAGATATAAAAGAATGTGATGCTCCAGTATCAAACAAAACATATGCTGGCATATTTGAGACAAGTATTGTACCTGCCATAGTTTCATTTGCTCCATCACCTTCCTCCAGCTGCTCCTCTTCCGGGTATCCCTCTTCCTTAGCGTACTCAACATTGTGAATTGCATTCAACTTTGCCTTCCCCTTTTGGTTCACTCCTCTAGGATTCAACACCCTTGACGGTCGTGGTACGATATTTCCATCATTTCTTGTCTGAGCACCTATCACTTCTGGACACGCATTGGATAAGTGACCTGGTTTTCGACACCGATAACACGTACATGTCCCTAGGAGACACTTTCCTTGGTGATTTTTGTTGCAAGTTGGACAGAGCGGGGTCATTCTTGGAGGTATGGCCATAAAAGGTCGAACATTTCTAGCCATAGTACTACCCTTTGAAATAAATTGTGGTGCACCCTTCCTTTTAAACTGATTTGGTACTTATCGTTGTTCATTCTCCAAGCCCAAACTCATCGACACAATTCTGGCTCGCTCAAAGACATCTCTAAAGTGGGGTAGCCTTGACCCAGACACTATCCCTCCCACTTCTGGACATAGTCCTCTCTCAAATCTACGTGTCTTCCGGTCATCGGTATTCACTATGTGCGGAGCATACTTGGAGAGTGAGTTGAACCTTCGCTCATACTCTGTGACAGTATTGGTTCCTTGTCGAAGATTCATAAATTCTATTTCCTTTTGATCTCTCAGTGGTTGTGGGAAGTAACGGTTGAGGATAATCTCCTTGAATTCCTCCCATCCAAGAGCACGTGTTACTTCCACTGTCAGAGTCCTTTCATGGGATAACCACCATTGCCCTGCGTCTTCAGATAATTGGAACCTCGCACACGAAACTTTTTGCGTCTCAGTCAGCTCCATGTGCTCAAAGATCCTTTCAAGATCAGCAATCCACTCTTCAACTACTGCTGGTCCTTCCTTTCCATAAAACTTGGGTGGTTGGAAACGTCTGAATTGTTCCACCACTGGTTTTGACCTCAAGTTTTGTTGTAGGTTGTTTTGAGCAGGTGCAAGCTGCTGTTGCTGCATGAATTCTCGCATTTGTGCGAAGAAGTCCCTTGCCAAGTTAGCATGCTCTTCGTATTCTCTTTCTCGTGGTGGTGAGGCCAAGATAATAGCCCTACAAGAAAGAATAAATCTTTCTTACTCTTTTAGTTTGATTAGTTAATTCCCCTTTTCTTTTGCTAGTTCTAAAAAGAATTGGGCAAGAAACAACAAACACGTAAACAAGTATATAAACACTTGATTTAACAAACGTAAGCATCTATTCCATACCAATAAGCATCCATACATATCATGCAAGTTAGATGTCAAAGTTTGAATACGAACAAAGTAGTCAAGGCAGGCTAAAGATACAGTCTACTGCCATACATAATCAAAAGGTGAGATCAATGTACGAGATCTACATATTAACCGGAAGGCCTACTATGCCTTTCAACTGGTGCAAAAGTGGGTACACAAAAAGGTCTTTCCTAGACTCTACTATCTAGCCAGAGTCTCAACTCTCATCACCGCCCTCATCAAATAATCCACAATGTGGATGCTTTGCAGCACGCCCAAAGTCATCACGAGGTGGCTCACTCGGCCCGGCCTCATCGGGAAACTCTCTAACTCCAAACTGGGGTAACAACTGGCTATCGATCGGTTAGGGGGTCGGGGTGTACTCAGGGAAAGCAGCCACAACAGAGTGGTCACAGCCCTCAAGATCAGTACTGTACTCCATCTGGAGGTATGCCCTGATGGCCTCAGCTCGCTGGAAGGCCTCCTGAGCCTGAGTGTTGTAGATCTCCTGAGATACACGCTCCTCGGCGATGCACTCCTCCAATTTCTGGAGGCAGATCGCCGAATTAGTCACGCGTATGCCATAACGATGCCCATTAACCTCCAAGTCTGCTATCTCCTGCATCCTGTCATCATACCTCCTTGATGCATCCTGTAACTCCAACTGGTATGTCTCGAGGTGCATCTGGGGGCCCTCTGTGCAATCAAAGATAGTCAAGTAGCGAAATGTCCTCCGTGTAATCGCCCGATAAATCGGGTATGTTGGTCCCAAAGGCAGGTTTTAGGGAAGAATACCTTTGAACAAGTCTAGAAGGGGGGGTTGAATAGACTTGTAAGGATTCAAAAACCTTTTTGAAATTATCTTGCTTATTCAGAAAACCAGCAGACTACTTGAGGTAGTCTGAATTTGAAATTAGTGCGCTGTGAATAATGCGGAAATGTTTTTAATGAAAATCAGTTTTAGGTGATGTGCACAAATTAAGAGCAGAAAGAAATACGACGAGACACAAGAGATTTATAGTGGTTCAGACCAACTATCCTACATCCACTCTCCTCAATCCAACTTGGACTTGAGGGGCTCTCCACTAACTCACTTACTTACTCACTTACACAGTTCGAGAGTACTACTCTCTTACAACTTATCAATGCTACAAACGCAATTGACTTCTCACAGCTTCTACAAAGCTTTTACAAATAATAAGTATGAATGGGGTTTTTTAGTGCAAGTGATAATTCTGACAGAGTTTCGGCTAGCTTAATATGCGTGTAAATCCGATACTAAAATTATCACTGTTACTCTAATTTATAGGGTGAAATAACTAGCCGTTGGGGTGGATTAGAAATCTGAGATCCTATAATCTCGTATTCAATCAATTATTGTGATTGATTGAATCTCCATCTCGATTCCCGTTAATCTTCACGATCTACAATCAATCAAGTTTGTCCCCTTGATTGATTGATCTTCTATTCTGGGAATCTTCCTTCTATGTCGCAAGTCAACCCTTAAAATGATTCCGAAGAATCTAGGCTGAGCACAAGACCTCAGCTGATCTGTCTCCTCAGCTGGTGTACCAGTCTGCTGATACTTGGACCTCAGCTGATGTGCAAGTCTGCTAATGTGCACCTCAGCTGGTCTTCTTGACTTCGTCTGAATATGTCTTCTATCCAAGGTCTTTGTCTTGTCTGCGACGTGCTCTCAGCTGATCAGCTGATCTTCTGATGTCAGCTGATCTGTCTCTTCTGATGATCTACTCTCGATACTTCAGTGTCAGCTGCTTAAATCTTCTGTCCTCGAAAATCGGCTAAGTCCTCAAGGTCTCAGCTGGTCTTCTTCTCTATGATAGCTTCGGATCTTCTAGGTAGCAAGGTAGATTCCCCCTCACTCGAACCTATCTAATCCTAACTACTCATCAACTGACTAACATGTTCAGCTGGTCCTATTACAAACTGATTGGCTTATTATATCATCAAAACATCTAACATAGATATCCTACTGTTACATGAGGAGAAAGAAAGTACCTAAACCTCAGCTGACTCAGCTGGACTATTACATGAGGAGATGTCTTCTACTGTTGAGAGGAACTTGCAACCAGTCAAGGAATCTTTTCTCAATCTCCTTCAGAGCTGGCAGAAAATTATCAGAGAGTTGTGGATAAAGTTGTGTAATCTGCAACCAATGCTTCCTGATTTCCACCCAGTCTATCTTCCCACTCTCATCAGTTGGAGTTGGAAGGTACTCAATCTCAGGCAACTCTGGCTGAACTTCCACCTTAAGCATTTCATCCGTAATAGCTCTGAAGAATTTCGGAAAGGTCTCCTTTAACCAGTTTCTAAAATCAGCATTCTTCTCTCTTTCTCCTTTGGTATCTTCTCCTCTGAGAACATAGAAGTGGATCATGGTCTTAGCCTTAATGGTTTTTCAAAGATCCACCAGCTCATCAGATAATTGAATGTAGAACATATCAATTGGTCCGTCAACCAAAGGCTCATTCAGATCTCGAATGTATTTTCCACTTCTAGTCCTGCTACCCTGAGAGACTGCTTTCCCTTGCTTCTTCAGCTTCCTCTGGTATCGCCTCTCAAGCTCATCATTTATTTCTCTTTCCTGCCTTTTCCTCCTCTCTTCTGCAACTCCTTAGCCACCTTCTCATCTAGTTCTGCATTCATAAACCTTTTCTTCTTCCCTCTTTCTTCAGGAACCACTTCTTACCTCTGCAGGGCCTCAACTATCTTCTGATCTCTTAGCTCCTGAGTCTTCTGGGCTGCAATCTTTCTGGTGTTGATATAATCTTCAACATTTTCTACTCTAGCAGACAGAACACAATGATTGTCTACTAGTAGAGCTCTCACAGAGGCCATCTCAGATTGCAGAGCAGCAATAGCAGCTGAGTTCTTCTCTTCCCCCTTTTTGATATCATCAATCATCGAAGTAGAGGGTAGAGAAATAGGAAGATTATCCACAATGGCTTTCAGGTCCTCCTGACCGTTTTTGCATTTAGCAATTTGCCCTTCCAACCTTTTAGAGACCAGTCTGAATCTCTCAGATTCAGCAGCGAGGGTAGCAGAAGCATCATCAGTAAAAGCCCTGGCTGTTGACTTGAAATGCTGTAGAGTTTGGAAGAATTCTATCCTGGTAGCATACAAGCTTTCCTCCATAGCTTATTTCGATGATCCAGCAGAACGTGATGAACGTGTTTTTCAATCAGGGAGGGGGCAGCAGACTTGGTAGCCAACAGAGTGGCTTTGACCTCCCTGATGTGATCATCAAAATAATCTTTAAGCTGACCTAAGATTGTAGGGGTTACCTGATCAGCTGGAGTGATCTCAAAGTTTGCAGCCGGAGGGATAAACTCAGACTCAGCTATTTCTGGGCAATCCAGCGCAACCCCATCTTTAAGCAATAAAGCACGAGCAACCTTCCTCAACCCTTCAGGGGATGTCAGCTAGGATGGTACCTTAACCTCCAAGGCATCCATCAAGATTTCTTCCCACTCAGTAAATGCAGTTTCCCTCATCTCCTTTATCAGTTCCAGAAAGAAAGTAACTGACCCTTCTCTTGCTTGTGCCCAGGCAAGACCATCAGCAAGAATGTCTTGATAGGCAGGGTATGGATTAAGTTCTGGGATATAGAGGGATATGTGTGCTAGGGCGGTTATGATCATCCCTCGTTCAAGAGGCCCTTTTGAATGATGGCGAGATAGGCATGCTTGTTTGGCCATTTCTGTGGGGGAGTTGGGGTTTACAAGATTAATTGGTTCAGAGTGAGAGGGTTTGGGAATAACTGAAGGCTCACCAGAGGTAGCTATCTCCTCTGGTTCATTGCCGGCTGGAATTTGTGAAGGTGAAGGATCAGATAAGGGAGAGGGATGAGCTGACCTGATGGGTGAGGCAGCCAATGGTGTATCTGCTGATGGAGCATCTTCAGAGGAATGTAGAACCTCTGTCTCAGCAACTGAAGGCTCAGCTGATTCCCTTTCTTCTGACTCTTCTTCCCCTCCATCAGAGCCAGAGGCAGAATCCTCATCTGAACCAACTCTCTCAGCTGATTCCTCATAAGCTTCCTCCTCTTCTGCATCAGAAGGTTCATCGACCAGCAGAGTAGCCTTCTCTGCTGAAGCTTTCTTCTCCTTCAGACTGCTCAGAGGGGCAGTATCATCATCATCATCAGAATCAAAGGAGAGTTTCCTTTGAACAGGAGTAGTTTCTTTCTTGGATTTCTTCTTTCTCCCCCCTCCAGCAGGCTTTGAAGCCTTCCTCTCCTGCTTCTTTCCATGACCAGCAGAAGGACTAGGGGCAGCAGCTACTGGATCAGCTATGGAATCTGAGTCAGCTGGCCCAATGACATCCAAGTTACTTCCCCTCAGAAACTTGGTGTGGTTGTCCTCAACAACCCAATCGTCATCCCACTTGTGTTGGGGCAGCAGATGATCCAAGATTATAGTAATCTTGGTAGCCATGGAGCACTTCGACTTGAAACTGTAAACCTGTTGTCCAGCCACTTCCGTCGCAACACATCTCTTTGACTCCTGTTCCAAGCGGAACCATAGCAGACTCACCCAGTCTGCTCGAACCCCATCAAGAATCGTGCGAGCCACGCTCAGGCGAAGTTTGGTAATGGCGTCCAAACTCCCATCTTCTCCCAAGATGACCTTGGTCACCACATCCATCAAAAACCGGAATCGTCTCCTCAACATAGACTTCTTCAGATTTGTGGTGGTATCCCTATGACTCTTCCTGGCCATTAACTTGAAAGTATCCAGGTAGTCGGCTTCCTTGTATTTGTGTGGTTGAACACCAGAGGAGGATAGGCCAAAAAGATTAGCAACTGCATCCTTGGAAATAACAATAACTTTTCCATCAACCAAGGAGCCGATGGAGTTTGAACTGAACTGGGCCTTGAGAAGAAATTGAAAGGCGTAGAAGTTTAGGGTTTTATGGTCAGGGGGGGTCATGGAGATGAAGGTTCGGAGATTGTGATGTTGAAGAAGGTTTAGGATTTCTCGAATCTCTGGAACCCTAGTCGTGTCGTAATCGACACACATCTCTGCGTACATCTTTTCCTTGAACATCTTTTGCATAGCTTTAGATGCCATACCTTCAACACAGAGGTTAGGTACACAGAGAATAATATGCAAGAGTAAAAAGAGAAGAAAGAATTCAGAGCAGAAAGGTTTTCTGAAAGAGGTTAAAGGGGTATATATAGGAATCGAGGAAGATGAGCAGTTTTTCCAAAATTAAAACCGATCAATTTTGATCGTAGATTTGTATTTTGCATCACACAAATCAAAGGTCCAGATTAGATGACCTTTGAGAATTTTGGAGGTGATGCGTGGGTGTCAGGGTTTCGAAAGGTTTTGACCGCCAAAAGATTCACCTTTTTTTGAAAAAGGTAATGATGAAAATGCTTTTTGAGAAATTTTAAGCGGTGAGAAATTAATTACAACTGACACCTTGTTTTGAAAAAGGTAATAAATCCCCGAATTTTCGTAAGAGAAAAGATTTGATGGCCAATTTTCTAAAATTATTTTTAGAAATACGGGATTTATTAATTTTTGAAAAGATTTTATATCAAAAAGAAATTTTAAAACCGTCATGAAGAATATAGAAATACTTATCGAGAATCTGACGTGGCAAGGTCAGCTGATAAGAATAATCTTCATGAAAAATCTTCTCTGCTCATCTGGGTCTATAATGTCAGCTAAAATGGACCAGTTGAAGCAAGGTGGCGTTGTCTAACTTTCATAACTTATCCCTGTATCAAGTTAGACATAACAAGATAGAGAAAAGAAAGGAAAGAATAAGAAGACATACCAGATCAGCTGATGAGAAGATCAGCTGAGTACATCAGCAGAATAGTCCTCAACTGAATACCAGCTGATTACCCATTTACCCAAAAACTTCCTTTCTAGATAACTGCACCTCCATCTATCATTCCTAACTCTGCTACTAATTCTCTGAATCTTACCTCTGCTAAAGGTTTGGTAAGCACATCTGCTCTCTGCTTTTCCGTATGAATCTTCTCCATCCTGATATCTCCCTTCTCAGCATGATCTCGAAGAAAATGATGTCTTATGTCCACATGCTTACATCTGGTATGGAGAACTGGATTCTGAGTAATGGCTATTGCACTTGTGCTATCACAGAAGATGTGTATCTCTTTTGTTATCACATGGTAGTCCCTCAGCTGTTGTCTGATCCAGAGCAGCTGAGAACAGCAACTACCAGCAGCCATGTACTCTGCCTCTGTTGTGGAAGTAGCTACTGAAGTCTGTTTCTTGGAAAACCAAGATATCAGCTTACTTCCCAGAAACTGACATGTGCCAGAGGTTGATTTCCTATCAATCTTGCACCCTCCATAGTCAGAGTCTGAATACCCACTCAGCTGAAAGTTATCGTCAGCTGGACACCAGAGGCCTAGATTGTAAGTACCCTTCAAATACTTAACAATCTTCTTTGCTGCTTCCAGATGAGATTTCTTAGGATTTTCATGAAACCTTGCACATACCCCTACTGCAAAGCTGATATCAGGTCTGCTGGCAGTGAGATACAGCAGAGAACCAATAAGTCCTCTATATTGTGTCTAATCCACTTTCTCACCAGCCTCATCTGGATCCATGCTAAAGTTTGCCATCATTGGAATCTTAGCTTCTCTGCTGCTACTGATTCCAAATTTTTCTATTATATTCTTGACATACTTAGCTTGGCTAATGAAAGTTCCATTGGACAACTGCTTCACCTGCAGTCCAAGCAAGTAAGTCATCTCCCCCATCATGGACATTTCAAACTTGCTGGTCATCAGCTTGTTAAATTGATCACACATCAGCTTGTTGGGGGAGCCAAAGATGATATCATCCACATAGATCTGCACTAGGAGGATATCATCTCCATCTTCCTTTCTGAACAAGGTTTTGTCTGTCTTTCCTTTACTGAATCCACTATCCAGTAGGAACTGTGATAGAGTATCATACCAAGCTCCAGGTGCCTGCTTTCTGCAACCTATAAACCTTGTTCCCAATCTCAAATCCTGGTGGCTGTTCCACATAAACCTCTTCTGCCAGGATTCCATTCAGAAAAGCTGACTTGACATCCATCTGATATACCTTGAACCCTTTGAAAACAGCATAGGCCAGAAACAATCTGGTGGTTTCTAGTCTTGCCACAGGAGCAAATGTCTCATCATAGTCAATCCCCTCTGACTGGGAATACCCCTGGGCTACTAGCCTTGCCTTGTTTCTAACCACAATATCATTTTCATCCTTTTTGTTCTTAAAGACCCACTTAGTGCCTATGGCATTCTAATGTTTGGGCCTCTCCACTAGAGTCTAAACTTCTTGTCTTGCAAACTGATTTAGCTCCTCTTGTATAGCTACATTTCAGTTTGGGTCTCCAAGAGCTTCATGGATGTTCTTGGGTTCTATCAGAGACACACAACAGCTGAACTGAGCACCCAAGTTTAGCTTCCTTCTGGTCTGAACACCTACACTTGGATCTCCTAGAATCTGTTCAGCTGGGAAATCAGACAATGTCTTCTTGCCCCTTTGAGGTGCCATAGTTTGCTCCTCTTGGGTCTTGTCTGATATTCCCCCTTGGTTAGTGTCAGGAGTCAATGTGCCATCATCTGGTGCTGATGAGGGCTTATCAGCTGATTTGGGCTCATTATCTGAATCTGAATCTGATTCTATCCTAGGTACCACTACCTTAATCAGATTTGGCTTGTCTGACAGATTCAGCTGATCCACCTCATCTGCTAGCTTTTCCTTGCTGTACTCATGAAAAGATTCATCAAATACAACATGGGGTGTCTCCTCCACACAGAGAGAAACTTTATTAAAGACTCTATAGGCTTTGCTACTTCCAGAATATCCTAAGAATATTCCTTCAGCAACCTTAGCATCAAAAGTCTTTAACTTAGTCTTTCCATTGTCATGGATGAAACACTTACACCAAAAAATATGGACAGAGGAAAGGATAGGAGTTTTACCCTTGTACATTTCATAAGGAGTCTACCCATGTCTCTTGACTGGTAGACACCTATTTTGGATGAAGCAAGTACTGTTGATGGCTTCTGCCCAAAACCTTTGAGGAGTCTGATATTCAGCTAGCATAGTCCTTGCTGCCTCCTTGAGGGTTCTGTTTCTCCTCTCAGCTAACCCATTCTGCTGAGGTGTTCTGGCAGCTGATGTCTGATGTTGAATACCATTGTCCCTGCAGTAGTCAGAAACAACAGAGTTAAGAAACTCAGTACCTTTATCACTTCTGATTCTGACTATGCTGAGGTCCAGCTCCTTCTGAATCCTCTTGAACAACTCCAACATCTTGACCATAGTCTCATTCTTCTTGAACAAGAACACTACCCAAGTGAATCTTGTATAGTCATTAATAATCACCACTGTGTACTTCCTTCCACTGAAGCTAAGAGGTGAGACAGGTCCAAACAAGTCCATATGAAGCAGCTGGAGTGCTTTTGTTGTTGAAGTACTCTGCACATCTTTGAATGAGGCTTTAGTTTGCTTCCCTTTCTAACGGCATCACACTTCTGCTCAGATGCAAACATCTCATTTGGTAGACCTCTGACTAGACCCTTCCTTGCAGCCTTGTTAAGAGTCTTGAAGTTCATATGACCTAGTCTCTTGTGTCAGAGCCAGCTGATCTCTGATGAGCTTTTAGCAACCAAACATGAGTCAGCTGGACAACTTGCAAAATCTGCAAGATACATATTACCTCTTCTGAGGCCAGTTAGTAGCACCTGCTCATTTAAATCATTAATAACAAGACAAGAGTTCTTAGAGAATCTTACTGAATATCCCTTGTCACAGAATTGGGATATAGACAGAAGATTGTGCATGAGCCCTTCTACATAGTAGACTTCTTCAACTCTTGTTCCTTTGATCAGCAAGGTGCCTACTCCTCTGGTGACTCCAAAATTGTTATCACCGAACACAACTCTAGGCCCATCAAGCGTTACAAAGTCCAGGAGGAGATGCTTCTCAAAGGTCATGTGCTTCGAGCAACCGCTATCAATGTACCAGACATGGCCCTTGGCTTCTCCTCTTTCTATAGGGCTAGAGTTTACCTGAAATTAAAACTCAGGCTTTAGGTACCCTATCTTTGGGTCCTGATTGATTAGTATCGACTTTCTGGATCCACAGGTAGAGATCATCCTTTTGAGGTTTAGGGGATCTCAACCTTCTACCATATTTGTCCACAAAAATCATCTCCCTCAGAGGATCTTTTCTGGGGCGATGAGTGATAACAGCTGGTTTGTAGGTGGGCTGCTCAAAATGATAATTTTGGCTTGAGCCTTCGAATGACTCATATACCTTAGCCGGTGATGGCTTACCTACTTTGGTTACATTAAAAGTAACCCAGGGCTGAGGTCTGTTTCGCTTGGGTTTACTCTGCTGAGATGACCCAGGCTTATCATTCCTCTGCGGATTCTGCTGAGGTCTCCTTGTCTTAGCTGAGCTATGACTTGGATTCCTCTTCTGGTCTCGGGGCTTCTGAGCTTTGGACTTATGTTGGTTGTCAGCAGGCTTCTGAGTTTTAGTACTCTTCTGCTCTGCTGAAACCTTGTGATCACCAACAGACTTGTGAGCTTTGGAGCTATTCTGTCCAGCTGGAACCTTTTCTGTCCCTTTGTTCTTTTGCCCTTCTGATCCAGATACAGGCTCAGCTGGCCCTTTACCCTTTCGAGGATCCCTAATTAGTCCACTGTCACCTTTCTTCTTCTTTTGTGGTTTGGGTTTGGGATAACCAAGACCCCTTTTATCATTCACAGTTTGTGAGGACTCAGCTATTTCAGACACGACATTCTTTGCCTTAGTCAGCTGGTCCACTTTCAGCTGAAGCTGTTGTGCATTTTTTATTGTCAGTTCATTCTGCTTGAAGAGTTCATCAAACTTAGCTGTCAGCCGATTATGTTCTTCACTCAAAACAGTATTCTCAGAAAATAGCTTTTCTATCAGCTTCTCTTATTCCTCACATTTTGATATTAAGTCAGCAGACTTGTTAGCTTGTGAGTCATAGGATATCACTGGTAGTCTAGCATTTTCCAGATCCTGTCTCAAGCTTAGAATTTATGCTTTCAGACTAGTGTTCTCCTCTTCCAGTTTAGAACAAACTTTTAAGGAGGACTGGAGATCAGATAACAACTTGTGTATATCTGACTCCATAGAATAGGTAGAGGAGCAAGATGAGCTAACAGAGGGGGTAGGAGAATTTACCTCTTCTACCTTAGCCATGAGGAAGACATCATCCTCTGATTCAAAATCAGATGAGGGTGAGGATGAGCTGATATCCTGCTTCTCCTCTTCGGCCAGCAGAGCTCTCTTATCAGCGAACCTGCGATCTCTCTTGATCCTCTTCTCTTCTCTCTCCCTTGGGGTAAGCTGAGGACAGTCATAACTGAGATGTCCTGGCTTGTTGCAAGTGAAGAAAATACCATCTCCTCCTCTTCTGGGACTTGGTTCCCTCCTTCCTTCTGGAGACTTGTATCTGGTCTCCTGTTCATCTGATGGTCTTCTGGCATCAGATGACTTCTGGTATCTTCTGGAAGAATCACTCTTATTCTTCTTGCAATGGGATCTATATTTCTGGAACTTGTTTGACATCTTGTCAAACTTCTTGGTCAGCAAAGCAAGTTGCTCCTTTAAGCTCATGTCCTCTGGAGTAGAAGACTTCTCTTGACTATCAGCTGCAGTAGAGAAAGCAACATTCTTTGTGGCTGATGAAGTTGGAGTCTCATCTTCTTGGTCTTCTTCTTGGATATCGAACTCATGTGCCTTCAGATGAGATAACAGTGTATGATGACTCATCTCAGATAGATTCTTTGTCTCTTTAATTACTGTCACCTACACTCTCCATCTTGGAGTAAGAGATCTCAAAATTTTGTTATTAATCTCTTTCTCCGAGTAATCCTTTCCAAAGGAGCTTGCTTTATTCAGTATGTTTGTCAGCCTCATATCCAGCTGATCAATGGTTTCATCAGCTTTCATTTTAAATGTGTCAAAGGTATGTAGAACGGCTTGAAACATGTTCTCTTTAATTTGATCTGTCCCTTCACACATCAAGGAGAGTTTCTCCCACATCTCCTTAGCGGTTTTGCACGTCTTGATTTTCTCTATATATTCTTTGGAGAGAGTCTCGATGATCTCTATTCTGGCCACTTGATCTAAGTTGAATAGTTTCCTTTCAACATCGTTTAATTCACTCTTCTTCTTCTCTGTCTTCCTTCTTTCGCTGATCTCAGCTTCTGGAGTCTTACCATCACTTACTCCTTCCCAGAAAAACTTGATTGGCCCTTCCTCCAGAACATCTAGCATACGATTATGAAAGGCTACAAGGTGATTCTCCATTCTAAATTTCCAGTAATCATAGTGTTCTATAGAGAATTCTGGCAACTTCCTCGTCTTGGATCCACTCTTCTTGTAGGAAGACATATCTGCAAGTGATTAGATAAAAAGCACACAAAATTTTCTAAAACCAGATTTTTAGGGATCTGTCCAGGTGACCACCAAAAGCTTTCTCAGGCTGTGGTCTTTTGGACACACTGCTCTGATACCACTTCTTGGTCCCAAAGGCAGGTTTTAGGGAAGAATACCTTTGAACAAGTCTAGAAGAGGAGGGGAGGTTGAATAGACTTGTAAGGATTCAAAAACCTTTTTAAAATTATCTTGCTTATTCAGAAAACCAGCAGACTACTTGAGGTAGTCTGAATTTGAAAGTAGTCCGCTGTGAATAGTGCGGAAACATTTTTAATGAAAATCAGTTTTAGGTGATGTGCACAAATTAAGAGCAGAAAGAAATACGACGTGACACAAGAGATTTATAGTGGTTCGAACCAACTATCCTACATCCACTCTCCTCAATCGAACTTGGACTTGAGGTGCTCTCCACTAACTCACTTACTTACTCACTTACACAGTTCGAGAGTACTGCACTCTTACAACTTGTCAATGCTACAAGCGCAATTGACTTCTCACAGCTTCTACAAAGCTTTTACAAATAATAAGTATGAATGGGGTTTTTTAGTGCAAGTGATAATTCTGACAGAGTTTCGGCTAGCTTAATATACGTGTAAATCCGATACTGAAATTATCACTGTTACTCTAATTTATAGGGTCAAATAACTAGCCGTTGGGATGGACAAGAAATCTGAGATCCTATAATCTCGTATTCAATCAATCATTGTGATTGATTGAATCTCCATCTTGATTCCCGTCAATCTTCGTGATCTACAATCAATCAAGTTTGTCCCCTTGAGTGATTGATCTTCTATTCTGGGAATCTTCCTTCTATGTCGCAAGTCAACCCTTAAAATGATTCCGAAGAATCTAGGCTGAGCACAAGACCTCAGCTGATCTGTCTTCTCAGCTGGTGTACCAGTCTGCTGATACTTGGACCTCAACTGATGTGAAAGTCTGCTGATGTGCACCTCAGCTGGTCTTCTTGATTTCGTCTGAATATGTCTTTTATCCAAGGTCTTTGTCATGTCTGCGACGTGCTCTCAGCTGATCAGCTGATCTTCTGATGTCAGCTGATCTGTCTTTTCTGATATCAGCTGATCTGTCTCTTCTGATGATCTGCTCTCGATACTCCAGTGTCAGCTGCTTAAATCTTCTGTCCTCGGAAATTGGCTAAGTCCTCAAGGTCTCAGCTGGTCTTTTTCTCTATGATAGCTTCGGATCTTCTATGCAGCAATGTAGATTCCCCCTCACTCGAACCTATCTAATCCTAACTACTCATCAGCTAACTAACATGTTCAGCTGGTCCTATTATAAATTGATTGGTTTATTATATCATCAAAACATCTAACATAGATATCCTAACAGGGTAGACCCTATCTCTCATGTGTCTCGCAACCTCGTACTCGGTATCAGTCATACCAAAAGTCTGTGCACGTCTATGTGCCTCACCGATCCGAGCCTTAAACTCCTCCATAGTCACCCATCCCCTCTGATAACAATCTCGATACTCAATCTCATAGCGTTCTCTACGAGCTGCGTCGTGATCCCTCCTGGCAACTAGTTCTGGGTCAGGTTTAATCGCATCAATCTCAGGGGTCAAGTGTAATCACATGAAATATCAAGAAAATAGTATTCAAATTGGAATAGTAAACATATTTTTTTATAGAAAATTATTACGAATTAATTGGAAATAAAATACCATAAATAGAATAGAGCAATGAAAATGTAATCAATTAAACATTTGAAAAAAAAATTCTTATTTTTCATCACATTCATAGACATTTCTCTTCATAAATCCTTTCCATCATTAATCAATACGATTATAAATAGCGTCATTTCAAAAAACATAAGTCTCCGAAGCACAATCGTCCTTTCAGTAAAACTCTAATAAGGTTTTTTTTTTAAATAAAATATAATAAGATAAAAATGAATTTCAATAAGTTACCTGGTGGTGATTTGGATGTGTGCCGACTGCAGACTCCGTCGATATAAATTTTCATTTAGTGAAAATTAATTTCATATACCTTTATCAAGCAAAATAATTAAGATTTGATAAGTTTGACTTAGAGTCCGAGGAGGAAAAACCCAACCTCGGCTTTGATACCACCCTCTGACGCCCCGTTGTAGGAGTGTCATCTATTTTCTTTATATTTATTTAAAAGACACATTATTTGTCATAAAAATAATAAGTGATTTCATTTGAAATTGAAAATAAATTGACTTTAAAATTTTATCAGCGGAAGACTGTATCGTGTAAACTCGAGTTGATTTTTTTTTTATATTTCAAGTGCCTAATCATGCTTGTGCCTAATTCGTGTCATACCCACATATCTAAATCAAACCCTTGTTTAATTAAGATATTACAAAAATAGATTATCATGCTCGAGATAGAATGAATAGCTAACTCACATAAAAGACACACCACCATGTGATAGACTAGTCATGCACGCAAAACATCATTCATATTATTATCATAACATTCTAGTAGTTAGGAAAAGACTTGACGACTTACTAAGTAGTATAAGCATACAATTTTGGAAATCATCTTCAAACGATAGCATAAGGAAATACTTAATAAACTCCTTATAGAGGACTTAAGACATTACACAATTATTTAGATGGAGTCGGCCCAGTCAGTCACACGTCCTCTACACCGCCAATGTTTCCTGAAACAGTAAAAGTAGCATCATGAGCCTTCTCCCGGAGGAGAAGCCCAGTAGGATAACATATAATGTATAATGCATTAAAGAGACTAATAGCATGTCAACCGAGTACATGCCAGGCCCGTTGGCTCGACTAAGTTCATACTGACGTAGTCCGTAGACTTGTCTTGATTCACACAGAGCATAGCCCGTCGACTAGCCAAAATTCACACAGAGTATAGTCCGTAGACTTGCATAATTCACACAGAGCATAATCCGAAGATCTGCCTACTCGTACACACACAAATTATTCTAATTAATGCATAATGAATTAGCGGTTATCCACTTTTCAGTTGACAATGTGAGGTAGCTTCCGTAGAGTCCAGCCGTCGCGCACTGCACTTGACATATTGATTAACCTTATGTCTTTTAATCGCTAAATCATATAATTGTAAAATATAACTCTTACAATACTTTTAATATATAGCTATACATATATGCTTCATATGCGTCATTCATAATATAGTCTAAATATTTCTACTAATATAATAACACTAAAAAATGCTAATTACTAAATTTAATCAAAGTTCATACATAAAAGACATGTTGAGTCATATCATTAAATGATTAATATGTTCATAATAAGTCTACATTTTTATTTTGAGGTACTTATAATTATTTAAAAGTGATCAAATACAATGTATCACTAACTGACATCCTAAATTGAATGCCCTAAAGGACACCCTATAGTATATAATTTATTGCCAATATACACATGTTAAAATTACACAAAATTTATACAATAGATTCCTCACTCAAATATTTATATCCTGTAAAATTTCAATTAAAAATAGCTTGTAGATCTTTTCTTGTGATTTTTACAAGTATGTTGAAAAATGAGTTATTAATAAGGTCTAGGTCATATTATTTTCCAAAATTTAGGAAATATTGAATATTACTTAGAAAAATATAAAATAAATTTTTAAATGATTTTAAGAGTCATTATTAAAATATATCAAAATCTCACATTTTAATCTCACCTATTTTAATTTCTATGATTTTTCTAGTAGAGTACAAAAACATTTTATATTTACCGCAAAAACACCATTTACTAAAAAAAAAATCAAAACAAATCAATATAACTCCAAATGTATTCAAATAAAATTCTCAAGAAAGCTATAACATGGGGGAACAACATAGTTAAAAATTAACCTCAAATATGAAGTCATCTATTCATAAAAAATTTTAAAATCATCATAAAAAAAATAAAGACGTTTTTCTTCACTGCACCTCAAAGAAAAATTTATATAAATTCGAAATTAACTCCAAAAATTATGAAATTTTAAATATATGTTCTTAACTTACAGTAACTCAATGTGGTAAAATATTTTTGCCAAATTCGTTGGGAAGAGGTCAGAAAAGTTTTTGGAATGAACATGCAATTATATGGGCAACTTCAACATTACCATCACTACACATGCAAGCCTAGTTGGGTCACCCAACTCAATTAAATCATCCAATGCCACCCATAAACCCTCAAACAATTTAAAGTGAAATTTACGGTAGAAATTACAAAGTAAAAGTCACATACAATGACGGAAAACAACATGCAATCACCAAAACCCACATGCAATCCCATATTCTAACTCAAATAGTTTCAATCTTGACAAATCCGTAGGCTAAAACATGAAATCCATTATAATTTTTCAAATCAAGTGCTAAAAATATTTTTGGGCCTCAACACAATATTTAATCATAATACCAAAGGAAAAATTGCAGAAAATAATGGAAAAAATAAAAAAAAAAAATTTTGTGGAAGATCGTCAGATAACTCTTTGAAAGAAAAAAAAAAAGAAGTTGAAGAAGATAGGATTTTCTCTATTCTACCTTGAAACCTCTAGGTGTTGATGTAGCTTTGAGTTTCAGTAGAATCAATGGCGGAAACTTTATTTTAGAGAGAGAGAGTGTGTAGAGAGAAGAGAGAGTGTAGAGGGAAGAGAGAGAGAAAAGAAGAAGATTAAACGTTTTCAAAATGAATATGGTGAAGGTTCTGTACACTTATATTTACTTATTCTAATCTATTTATTTTTAAAATTAATTAGCTCCCCTTTTTATACTGACACTCGTATGTGTATATATATATATATATATATATATATATATATATATAAACATTACATATATTGTTATTTGTTAATATATATATATATATATATATGATTATTGATTCGATACGATTTCATAAAGATCCTATGAATCTTTTAAATTCTTCTCTTATAGAGAAAAATAGTTTGGTACAGGAATATGATGTTCCTGAAAATTTAGATTTACTCAATAAATGGAGTATTCCAAAGATTGAACCTAAAATGGTTTACAAATCTGGATTTTTTGAAAAAATCAGTTTAAAAAAAGTTGTAAAAACAACTGAGTCTTCAGTTCCTCTTCATGATGAAGAAATGGTTTTAAAATTATTAAACTACCATGATATTTCTCCTTATATGAAGGCTTACAAATTCATCCAAATTGGATGTGCTCAAGTTGCTTTCAGACCCTTAACCCTTAAAGGGTTACCAGAAAGTTTTTTAGCCACTCTAAGAGATGGTAGAAATCTTAACTGGAAACAATCCCTCATGGGAATTATCCAGTCTAGCTTAGCATTAGGACCCGTTTATTTTAACGCGTATCCTAATCTTTCATTGTCTTTATCTGACAATAATATTCTTGATGCTTTAACATTAAATGTTAAAACACATGGTTATAATTATATGACTGGTTCTGAAGTTATGTGTATTTGCTATCGCATTTATTTTAAACATTTGCATACCCTTAACCCCAATTGTGCTAGGGTAGATAAGGATAAAAATGAGACAATTCTCATAGAAACAAACTTTGGAAATTCCAATGTTAGTACTCGTAGATCCATTAAATGGGAAGAGATTATTTTCCCAAAAAATTGGATCCTTGAACATTCTGTTCCTAAAATTCCTTCACTTAATAGTGATTTTCACCATATTACTCAAAGTAATAATGGTATTGTTAATATTGGTTTTCACAATAACCAAAGAAGAAATTCTTCTTACACTAGATCTATGTCTGGTTATACTTTGTTTTCTCCTCTTGACTATGAAGTAAATGTTCCTTCTACTTCAAGAGTTTCTACTTCTTCTTTAAAAGAAGAAAAGTTTTATCAAAACAATGATTTTAAAAATGAAAATATTATTGTTAATAAAAACAATATTGTTCATAGTGAAAAACTTCCCGAAACAATTTCGGAATGTGATTTCTCTGTTTAAAATGATTTTTGAACCAATTTTGGATTTCAATAAAGGCTCCTTAAATAGAGCCCATATCAACAAAAAATTTTATGATTCGAAATGGGAAAAATTTAGAGATTGGTATTTCAACTCTTTTCCAAAAGAAGAATTATCTTACTTTGTTGACAAATTCTATGAATTTTGTACAAAACAAAACAAAATATTTTATTTTGTTCCTTGGTTTATAAAAACCTTTTATATTGATCAAATTTCTACAATAGAAAGATCTTATAAAATTATTTCTTCAGGAGATATTCGAAAATCCATCTATCCTCCTAATATTCCTTTCCAAATTGAAAAGGAAGGAAAAACTTAAAATTTTTCTCTTTTTTCAACAATTATTGAAAAAGATGTTTTACACAATATTGCTGAGATTTTTAAGCAAAATAATTTTTGCAATCTTTCTCTTCAAATTCTGAGTGAAGAAATTGCTTCACTACATGAGAAAATTGATTCTCTTATTTTTCAAAACAAAAATCAGCCTAAGACTGATACTTCTAAAGAAGAAGGAAAAAATTTAGTTATTGCAACTGTTCCTTCTATTCAATCTCCTATTGAGATTAAAGATTTTAAGCTTGAAGCCTCTATTTCTGATCTTGAAAAGATTATTACTGAAAATTTTGGAAAATTGCATATTTCCACCATTGAAAATGATTTTCAAGATAATATAAATAACAGACATATTGAGTCTGGAGAAAGTAGTCAAAATAATTTTGACAGTCTTTACAAAATGAGATGGGCAGATAAGCCTACCATGTCAAGGTATTATACTAAGCCTACTCCCATTGATGTTCTCAATGAGGAACAAGAAAATTTCTTTAATACCTCTTATTCTGGTAAAAGCATTTATGAATGGAATATTGAAGGAGGAAGTGATAGATATATCTACACCCAATGCCATCGCATGCTTATGTACAGCTCTGCTTGTAGAATAAGCGGTAATGATGATGTGCAAACTGCACAAGCCATTACTGTTGGTTTTACAGGACAACTTAAAGGCTGGTGGGATAACTATCTTACTCCCCAGAATAAAAATGAAATATTTTCTTCTATTAAAATAAAAGAAAATACCACTAAACCCAATGCGGTTTATTCTCTTGTTCTTCCTATTTTAGAACATTTTACTGGTAAACTTTCAAACAATTCTGAAAATACCAAAACACTTCTTTTAAATATGAGGTGTAAAACTCTTACTGATTTTCGTTGGTACAAAGATACTTTTTTGTCAAGAATCTATGATATTCCTGACTGTAACCAAGATATTTGGAAAAACAAATTTGTTGATGGTCTTCCGTATTTATTCGCGGAAAGAATCAAGAAAATTCTTCGAAAGGATGCAAATTCTATCTCTTACGCGTCATATAGTTTTGGCCAAATCATTAGTATTTGTGTTCAGGAAGGTTTAAATCTTTGCAATGAAATAAAATTGTGAAACCAGCTTAAAA